>VXAA01001080.1:907359-945955 GCA_013399115.1 Anseranas semipalmata
AAAAAAAAAAAGGTGTGCCTCAAAAGCACACTATGTAATGGAATAACCCAGGCTACCACAGCTAACAGTCTCCTGAAAAATGCATTAGTGCTGGAGTCCCACAGTCCACCAGTGTTATTGGCATAATTTATTTATCCATGACAAAGTGCTCATCCAAAATGAGTCCGTCCCCCAGCAATGACTTTAGCTTTTGTCTGATTTTAAAGCCAAGAAACAGGCAGGTCAAGTAGCAGACCTCAGATGTCAGAACAGACTGAGGACAGTGCAGATTAACAGCCTGTGTCCTCATCTCTCTCACCTCTAAAACATCAAGCTTAGAAACCTATAGTATTATTTTCCAAGGCCATCTTTTTAAACATAAGCAACAAAACTGTATTCTCCCTGCAGTGATCTAGAATATACTTTGCCATGCAAATCAGTGCAATGAATGTTAGTTATTTAGATCAGCGCTATTAAAATTGTGAGGCCTTTGGGCCTGGTCCTACTGACATGGGCTCCCCACCTCAGAATGGCATTTCACCTGTCAGCAATAGCATCAGCTTGGGAGGTAAAGACTGCTGGTGAGGATTTAATCAGCTTTTCTTCCCCACCCCATTCCCAAGCCAACACACACCACTTTCCATGGTGATGCTGGGGAGGTGGGTGCCAGCATGCTTAGCCCCAAGGAGAATGAAACCAAACACTGGCACTGCTGCAGTCTGAGAACAAGATCTCTCGAGTGGTTTCATGTTTCATCCTGTGTTGGCAGGGCTGGCGGAGGCAGTTTATTCGTGTTTACTCAGGAAATAGCACAGATTGCGGCTCACACTAAAGAGACAAACTAAAAAACTTTGGAAAGCATTAACAAAAGGCCACTTTGGATCCAACTTCTATGGTGGGAAAAAAAATCGTGGGCTTGGATTTAAATTTTGGTGAAATTTGGGAGTTAAAAAGCAGAGATAAGTGAAAATGGTAAATGCAGAGTGTCTACAGAGAGCTCACAATGAAGAAAAAGGACTAATCCATACAAGAACAGACATGCTCTCCTCTTACAGCTGAGTTTCATTTCTCCCCTTGGCTGTCTCCTACTGCATACATGAGCCAAAGCAGCAGCAGGGCAGCATGATCAGCACACGGGAACTTATTAATTGTAGGGATTTCTTTCTCTTTGTAAGAGGCACTACTCAAAGGTGAGTAGCCATGTTTTAGGCTGGGCAGGGGAGACAGAAGGGCTGCTTTTTGTTCTCACAGACTATTTGGCTCCAACTATGCAGCGGTGGTTTTGTTCTGAATTGTTTTGTTTGGGTGTTTTACTCCATAACACCCTCTGGTTCAATCCAGAAGAGTATGCAGGTACACCAAATTTAATTCTGATTGAAATTTGCCCCTTCAGTATGAAGGGGTAAATGAAGTATTTAAAATAAAATTAAATGCATAGCACAAGTCATTGATAAGAGCTCTGGCTTCCTAGTAGTTCTTTCTGCTATCTCTTGAAGCTGTCTGAACTAACAAGGAAAAATCCATATAAAGCAACTCAATAAACTTCCTGCACATTTGGCTGCATTAGCAGCTCTGCCAAATGGAAGCTAACTTTCTGGTTAAAAATGCCTTCCAATATTTGGATATGTAATCTGGAGCTTCAGCCCTTTCTCTATACCAGGATGAGGTTTCAAAAGCAAGCATGAGGTTTAGCTTTAAGAGCTCACAGATCAAAAGTAAAGACCACAGCAACAAAACCAAAATATACTGACAAATCACAGCACTGAGTAGCAGCTAGCTACTTCACTAGGTAACGTACACCCCTGGGATGAAAGTAGTTATCTTTCCTGCATGCCCCATGGAGACTGCAGCAGTGTCCATTTCCATAGGGGTTATAGTATTTCCACCTATTAGCAGGATGGACACGAGCAGTTGCTGTCCTGACACGTGAGAAATAGGAACGTGATCTCCAGTCAGGTATGGCAGGTTACAGGAGAAACTGAAGTTTGTCTGCTTGCATGAATCAAGAATTGCCACGATTTCTTCTTAATAGCTGTATCCAGCCTCAGGGAAGCCATACATGGGAAAAGACCACCACCTGGCTCCTGAAATCACTATCAATCCTGAATTTTTTGCAATGTAGGAGAGTAGTACCTACAGAAAGCAAGAACACCAGCTCGGGAAATCTGCTGCTCTGACTTTCTCTGGGCCACATCATTGCTGGTTTAAGGAATGGGACAAGGAGGTAGCCAAATACTTTACAGTCATCTCCCCAAGTGACAAGCCAGGAGCACAGAGGGATAGGTCTAAAGACAGAGTAAACAAGTGCATACAAACAGCAACACTGGGAGAATGCTTACTTCGGCATCAGCATCTTGTTTTTCTCATAGAAGAGACGAAGATCCTGTGGGCTGCTGGCCTGTAGGGGAAAAATAAAATCAGTGCATGAAGCAGTTGACAATAAAGGTAGGGGATTAGCATTTCTATTTCACGGTTACTCTGAAGAGCAGAGAGGCACTTTTCAATTGCTGAACCAATACAGACAATGAGAACCTGCAGCTTGCTTTAGTCTAAAAAACCAGCGCTGTACCAGAGTGAAAATACATTATTTCAGGCTCCTGCCTTTTTGTCCCTGACCTGGTTCTGCCCTGCTCTCCCCTTCTGAGGGCTGAGCTGCATTTCAGTGGGCTCTGACACTCAGGTCTGAGCTGGCCTAATAGCCTCACCCAGGAGGCTAAATAATTGCAGACGTGAGGAGTCCCAAATGATGAATGGCAGATCCTGCTGAGAACATGGATTATTGCTGCAGGGTATTTAGAAAAGGGGCAGGGAGCCTGTTGATGAGCAAGGAATCTGTGAAGAAACCAGGAACACTGGGAAACAGCAACTGAATTAGTTTTCTACTTTAATTCCAGGAAGCCAGAAGGTCTCAAGCCACAGCTCCTATTTCTGTAGTAACATACAAAACTGCTGGGGATGTTGACAAGACCCCAAATTTTGAGAGATGGGATTAAAAAAAAAAACAACACAAAAAACAAAATAAGGGCTTGGCACAACTGGAAGTTTACAGCTGAGGTTAAAAATAAAATCTCCAGTATAGAAGCACAGACATAAAAGTCTCCTAGCATCATTTCTCCATTTGTTTTTACACAATCAACAAATACATGCCAGTCAATTAACCTTAGTGTCTTAAGCTTTTCTGCTGAGGCAAAGTCTTTATTAAAGAGAGAGTAGGCTGGGTAGCATGACACAGACAAGGTAAATATAAACAGGGAAGGAAGATCAGAAAGATTCGTGTGCAACCAATTACTGGTGCAGCAGAATGTTTAGGAAAGTGTGAACCAGGAGGCAACAGACAGCTCTCCTGGTGTTGCAGACAAAAAACCCTCAAGCCTTCCACCTACTTCCATTTCTAAATTAGAAGCATTTAAGGTCAATTAAGATGCTTAAAATGGCAAATCAGAGAAGCCACTCTGCAGATGGCCATCACAATACCACTAACACAGCATGGCTGGAAAAGCGGCTACGTAAAATGCTGTTTCAACATCACCTACTCCTTCTGACTGAAGATGAACATGAAGTTAAGAACAACTGAGAAAACACAGTACAAAACTCTGAGAGAAGCCAAAGGTAGCTGCTAATATCAAGATCAGGACAACACTTGTTACATAGCGTTAGCAACCCAAGCCTCATAGCTCTGCTATCAGTAAGACCATAATGGGCATTGCTGTTTACACACACCTTCCCACCCACCCAGATTCTTGCACAGAGCTACTGGATTCCTAACAGAATGAAGTAAGGATTTCCTAATTCTTTCTGCAAGAACCTGTCCTTTGCTGTTCACAGACACAGCAGGGACCCAAACAGGAGATGCAAAAATACAGTCTTCAGAATCCATTAAAATGAATGTTGTTCAGCAAAGCATGCTGTTATGTAGATGCCAGCCTGCATCAGCATCTCCAATCACTGCTGTTCAATTTGATTTGGTTCAGTAACACTCCATTTTACACCTTTCTCCTTGAAGATCTTGCCCTGTAATTAGATTCTTAATATTTGGCAAACTTTAATGAGGCAAGTGTACACACTGCATCAAATGTCCTGGCCACAATGCTCTGCATAATGAAAAATATGCCTGACAGACACAATGTACAAGAAGGAACAGAACTCCACTGCAGGGAAGCTAAGTGTCTACTCACATCAGAGAGATACAAGCTTTGGCTGTTTTCTCTGTTCATTTCCTGTCGCAACAACTCAATTGTTTCACAAATACAATGAGGCTCTGATCTATTTCAAACACTGTTTTGTCAGAAATTTTCCTGGCAATAAAGATGGAGTATATTAAAAGCAGCACATATGCAAAGCCCAGTTCATTAGAAAGGGTTTCTAAGCACTAGCTTGGGTGGAAACAAAATCCTCAATAAAGTTTCCCTCCTTTTTGTATAAATTAAAAGAAGAGACACCCGTTTAGGGATATTGTTTCCCCCCATTCTACTTTCTCAGTAGAATTCCCACTTGTTTTGCAAGGATTGTATCCAGGGTGTCAGGCCTCTCTCCACAACCAGACCATGCTTTCTCACTAGGCTGTCCCCAGGAGCCCACAATTCAAGACTGGTCTCTGATGTAGGCAGCCGTCTGCTGGGGAATACGGTCATTTTAATGAGTACCCAGCACAGACAACTGTGGATCACCATTAATTTGGTAATACCAACTGCACCTTCACATAACTTCACTATTAACCGAGTCACACAGTTCTGCTCCTAGCAGTGGGCTCCCAGTAATGTGCCCACTGTTGGCATCCATTTCATGAATCACTCCTACCTTCAGCCACTTTGCTCAATTCTTCTTACAACAGTATAGTGCTTCTCTGAGAATCATGGAGGAAAAAAAAACACTGAAATGCTTATAAGACACCAAAAATGCCATTTGAATTCCTTCCTCTAGGAATTAAGGACTTAATACGAAATCTACCTTCCAAGCAGATGCACCCTATCCAAGAAAAAACATCAGGAAAAAAAAAAAAAAAATCAAACATTTTATGCACCTAACAACTGCACCATTTGAGGTACACAGAGCCAGCTGCTACCTGTAGGACAGAATCAGTCTGTCAGAAGCCAGGATACAGACTGGATAGCTCAGTTTTAGTTTTCCCCACAAATAGGAGACGCACCGGCAGGCCAACTCATGCCCTTGCTCCCCCTCTCATGTTACTATGGAGCAGCTGCATTAGTGTAACTGGGTCTGTTTTTGTCTGTCCTTTCTATATATAAGACAATCAGACAAATTCAATCCTGCCACTCCGTTACTTTGTCCTGAGCAGCAGTGGAAATATGTTTAGCCAACAAAGGCATTCTGCATAACCCTGCCAAATCCCACTCGGTGCTGGCTGCCTGCAAGTGAATCGCACCCAAATAGCAATGGCGTTTCCCAAAGCGCTCAGCACTGGATTTGTAGCGCTTGGGGAAAAGCTGGATGCAAAGGCATGGTGCTCAGTCAGAGAGCGCCAGAGACATTCGCACCCTCAGCGAGCAGCACTGTCTAGTCAACAATTCATAGCACATGTAATGGCATCTGCTCTTCTCTAAAGGCTTGCCTTCAGGATTCCTGGGGATTTGAGGGTGCAAAGATGCAATTCAGATACGTTAAGAAGAAATCAGTAATAATGCCTCTAGCTCAATAGTTCTGAGGAAAAGTTTGAAAACCTGCTGCAAATACCTCCTCCTTGTGCAGTGTTACATTTGGTGTTCTAAGACTCCCAGAACTACGTGGCAAGCATCCAGGGGATCCTGAAAGGACAAGTAGCAGAAAAAAGAAACACCCTTTTTCTTTAGCTGTCCATGGAGGTTTTTCCTCTCAGTTCCCAAGAGAACAGGATCAGGCCCACAAACACAGGGCAAAAAGCTAATGGCTCACTTATACAGCAACAAGTTGATCGCTGTGTCAAGTCTTAGCACAGCAGCCTACCACCACTTTTCAACCTCAGCAAGGAATACCTGTCCCTTGGACACAGAGAGCTGATCCCAGAGGAGCAGCTTTGGGAACATAAGAGCAGCCTGCCTAACAAATAAACCAAGAGTTCAAATTCTGGGTACAAAATCCTCCTTCTCCAGTTTTCCTCAAGGTCCATTTTATGACATAGCACTTGTTTTAAGTGATACATAATCCTAGTACTTATACCAGCAGAATTAATTCAGAAATAAAGCAATGGACTTGGTACACCAGGCTTAGAAATTAATTTTTCATCTACCAGCTACCTGGGATGAGAACATACGCATGCAGGTTAACTGGTTCAGAGCTGCCAGACCAGCAACTTGCGTTACCCTTCTTGCTCTTCCCTGCTCCCTGGCTCACTCTCATGCAGCCACAGCACACCATGGCCATAAAGCATCGAGGAGATGCATGCAAAGGCTCAAACAGCAGACAACCAGGTTTCATGGTCCTTGGCAGGATTCGATGTCTGAATGGCATTGGTGCCACTGCCAGATACAGCTCTGACACAACGTGTATGTGTGTGTCTGTGCATCTCCTTACCAAGAGCTGCTCAGTTTTTAAAAGGGTCACACAACTGAAACCACCAGGAACATCAGTGCTATTCTTCCACCTCCCAAAAAAAGACTTGGGTCATTTAACTCTAATTGTATTTAAAACATCTGTTTCAATTGTGTATCATCTCACAAGGACTAGATAGCTTCTGGAAGTTATTTTTGACCTTGTGTGAATTCTTCTACTCTGCCTGTCTCTAGTTTTGCTTCTGGTTGTAACTTGTCTACACAGCCTACACCTCCCGATGGTGGGCACTGGGTCCCAATCTTTTCATCTCAGCTAAACACAAGAGAAAACTGCTGCACTCTTGAAGTATTTTTCAGTACTGGTCAGCAAGACCTGGAAACACTGTTCAAGTCCTGCCCTCAGTGACAGCAATGAAGAGAGGCAAGTGCAGACCACTTATTATACAAGGCAAATTAACAATTCCACATTAATACAGTGCTCAGCAAATCTGTTTATAGGGATTATGAATCCTATTAATCTCATCCCTATGGCAGTCTCACTGTTTTGTTTATGGGCACATTTAATACAAAAAGCTCCTTACGACAGCTTCACCAGCCATCCTACCAACTGTTCACATCCGAGCATAGTAGCTTCTTTCTTGTCTGCAGGCAGGGAGCACGGAAGGGACAAGAATGGCTCTGGGAAGTTGCCTTGGGTGACCCAGCCACAGTTAAAATTAACTTTGAGACAGCTAGAAATCACATTCACACATATACATGCACTCACATACACACATCTCTGTCTAGATTTACAAGCATTTTCTGGATTGACAGCTGCCTCAGCCTTTCCACACGCTTGATCTTTTCTCCATCTAACCCAGCCCCCTGAAGCCTATTTATTTTTAGGCAACTAATTCCTCCTTGCTACAGATAACACTGAAGTCCTTGTGGTTTGCATACCCGTGAAGTTGTCTAATTGGCTCATGCAGTGAACAGCTAGAGAGCCCAAATGCAGCATGTTTCATGCTGTGCTCCAGATTCCCAAGGGAATCTCAGCTAAATAGAGGTGAGATGCTGTCCTTGCCAGTCTGGGAGGAAACACAACGCAAGGATTTAGCCTGAAGAGGTTAACGTAAGAAATCCAGTTCCTGGCTGCCCACAACTGGGTTTGCTGGTGGCACTAGGTGGAATTAGCCTGTTATCTCTCCACCCATTTCTAGATGTCCCTTCCAAAAGGATGGTCTCCCCAGCACCTCTGACCACACGTCCATCACCTCTGTCCACTACTCTCCTCTTAAAAGCCCTGTAAACAATACCTTCTCGCCTGTTCAGTGACTGTCAGCAAATTCTTACAACACAGTCATGCCAATAAAGAAATAAGGCTTGTTAACCTTTAACTAGCTTTCCAACATCTGCCCTAGACAGGCCTCGTTCACCTGAAACTTGCAGCTGGGAGAAGGCAGTTTGTGACAGACACGCAGTCAAAACAAATAGATCGTGCATAGAGAACCATCTGGGCTGAGCTTTTCTTTCTCCCTGATCAAACAAATCTACAGCTGCTACTGCAGTAACAAATGGGGCTGGGCATTTTGTTTCAAAATACAAACCCCAAAAGAAGAAGAGGGAGGGCGGGGGGGGAATACAGAGAAACAAATGACTCCCAGACCAACAGATGCCAGATGTATATGGTAAAGAAAGTAGCTATCCAGTCAGGCAATCACAAAGCAAGGATCAGAACCTGCTGTGCAGGGGCTGAAGTGCCCCTTCGTTGCCCACTGCAAGGCAGGGAATTGCCATGGCTCAATCAAAGGGACACAAGGCATTACAGGATTGCCTCACCTCTGCGTGAGCCTGAGGCCACAGATACAGGCAGAGGGCTGATGTTATTCTGACCATCTTCCTGCCCAAACCCTTGGCTGGAGAGCTGAATGAAGCTGACCGGTATTTAATTTTATTTCCTGTGAAAAATCCTTGCTATAAGAACAAGGGTTTTTAGAACAACATTTCTGTGACATGCTTCAATGGCATTTCTTTCAATAAGAAAAGCCACCTAACTCATTTCAAAGAAATCAGATGCCCCAAGGTTATGTGAGATATTAAGTGGAAAAACTTAAGCGAAAAACACCTATGAAAGTCACCATGTTAGTGATAACTACATCATTTAAATGAACTTGGTATCAAGGGGCCTTCAGAGACTAAAAGGCACTAAGTTACAAGACCAAATCAGTGCAAGGCTCTCCCATGCATGCAGAGTCGATGCTTGCTTTCTCCACCCCCGCATTTTTTTTTTCTTACTGCACAAATATTTTCTTTTATCCTAACAGTCATTTTCTCCTCTCAAACAAAGATACCAACACTAACAACAATGCATGCAGCCAGCAAATGGGAGCCATTCAGAAGTTTCCACGTACTTTTGTAGGGTGTTTATAAAAAAGAAACATACAAAGGAAATGAAGCCTTGCGCTAAGTACAGAGCAAGCTGGTGGGTAGAATATAAGGCACTGGAATGGAAGATTCTCATAGCAACGGGGAAAAAATTACCCTGAAGGAAAAAAAAAAGTTCTTCACTCTGAGACAAAACCAAAACATACCATTAGTTTACTTCTGTATTTGCCCACTGTTTCCTGCAACAGATTCAGAATTCACTTTATCCTTCCTGATGACTTAACTGCATAAATATTCAAGGTCACATATGAAATTGTAAAGAGCTGTGGAACTAAAGCTCAGAAAATCCTGCAGTTCATCTTTAAAAAAAAAAAAAAAAAATTAAGGGAGACCGCATGGAGAGAAAAAAGGGCCATAGTTCACAATTGCCCTAACTGATCTAAAGCTGAAGAGCTGGCATGAACTGGAACTCGCATCAGCATCCAAACTTGTGGCTTTTTTTTTTTCTCCACAGATTAGACAGAGCTCAGCACTATAGAGGTCACACATTAAAGCAGCAAAGAATTATCAGCAACTTGAGCATCTCTCTGCTATGCTGTAAGTCAGCAAGGAGAAAAACCGACGAGTACAGTACTTTAAAACAGTGGTTGTAAGGGAGAGTCTGCACATCTCATTCAGAAAGGAAGAAAAGAAGTAATATGCAGTGTGCTCTGTGGCACACTCATGATTGGGAATAAGAAAAATGCACTGAGTTTAGATTAACTCCAGCTATATATAAGATTATAAGTATGTGAAGTAATCCTGAAGCAACTTGCATAAGGTTGCAATGACTTCATCATTTCAAAGTTTAAATTCAGGGAATGTCTTTCAAGAAAGATATGCTCTAGCTCAGTCAGAAGTTATGGCATAAATTACAGGGTGGAGTTTTACTGGACTGTGTTATATTTAGGCGGGTTTTAGACTTGATGAACATAAACATTTTGAGCTGGAAGGGATTGCTGTGAGATGACAGATAAGATCCTGTTGATAAGATCCTACTTAGCTGCTCTAAAAACAAAGAGAATTTAGCTGCAATATACCAGTTACCATCAAATCATCCCTAACATTAACTTGCAATTACAGTCTTCCTTGTTGTCCTTCCATATCCAACAGAATTAAAATTACAAATTATACACTGAGCATAGTTGCAAATATGAACTGTTTTTCTCCCCCCCACCTCCCCTTTTCTTTTTTAATAAAGTGTGTGCCTGGAAATACTACTGCTTTAGCTGATCCATGATAATTTTCCTGGAGAAATGACCTTTCCTAAGGATTTGTAACCATGAAACATTTCACCGAGATACAGCCCAGAGGAGAGGAGAGTCATCTTCTAGTATCACTTCCAGTATTAAAACATATGAAGCACCATATTGTCAATGTGCTGGATAGCCAGACCTCTACAAGGCTGGGTTTATGGGAGTTACTTTTTAATCCACTTACTCTAAAGTGTCTGTCATCTATACTACTACTACTACTACTAATTCATAAACATTTGATCTAAGCAACTCACCTGAAAAGGAGCCTTTCCTGTCAGACACTGATAAATGATGGTTCCTATACTCCACAGGTCAGCTTTGGCATCGTAGTGTTGAGACATAATGACTTCTGGTGCCTTTTTGGGGAGAGAACAGAAGTTTGTTTTATAAAAGATGCAGATTATTTTTGGCAGCTGCAGGAAAGAAACAGGAGTCACTGATATGCTTTAAAAACCCGAGTTGGATTTCCCAGTAACCATAAAAGATTTGTTCCCAACAAGACTACCCACCTTGAAAAGGCCAACTGCCTAGTTAAGCTAGGGAAGCAGAGGTTTTAGTTCAGGCACACAGAAAAATACCCTATGCTGTTATGCCTACTTTAGCCAAATGCAGTACTTTCCCTTCTCGGGCATACCATTTTCTGCTAAATCAACCTGTACTCAGAAGAGCTCTCCTTGAAAATACAAGAGAGAGATCTTCTAAAGCAAAGCAAGCAACAGATAAATGATCAAGAAAAGCAAAGTCTCAAACTGCACAGGTAAGCTTCAGCCTCTGCCCTGATCAGCATCACTCATGTATTTTCTTCATTTAACCCAAGATGACAGCATATTAAGTATGCTCCAGAGCCTGCTGCCAAAGCTGCAGCTTGGGTTCAAAGACAGATCTGTGCGTTGCAGTCCAACAGCTTGAGCCCTGCTGTGCCTCAGACCCTGGTTTCCAATCTCACACCATGCCCTCAGCTGCTCCCTCCCTAGCTTGCTCCAGAGGTTGGAGAGGGCGCGAACCCGCAAGGCTGCGGGGCTCAGCACACAGCATGCCCCGGGGGCGGTGGCGGAAGAGGGGCAGAAGGGCAGGGTTGCTAATCCCACACATTTGTAACAACAGATTTCATCGCAGTGCTGCCAGCATGGAATGGGATCAATTTTCTAGCTCTGTTAGGAGTAAAGGCTGCGTGTAATGGAAAAAAATGGCAGTAAAGAAGTTCGGGACAGACCAAGCTCCAGTCAACAAGCAAAGCAGGGATGACACCAAACAAAGCCAAGGAAAGACAGAGAACAAGAACTGCAGATGGAGGTTTCAAGTCTTATGTGACATGGATTGTATCAGGATTTAGCCACAAAGCTCACTGTGGTATGGACAACATGCCTTTCTTTGTAAAAGAGCAACATGAAAAGAGCAGCAACGGGCTATGAGCTAAAACAGGGAATAAGGGCTTGCCTTTCTGCAGATGTTCCCGGAGCTAATCCACAACAGCAATAAAGACAGACTTCAAACATCTCCTAAATCCCAGTTTCACCCCTCCCTACATAACTTTCATCAAACCTATCAGTAAACAGAGAACAATATGAAACATTCCGAGATCCTCTGTAATGTCCAGAGTTGTTTAAATTAAAAAGAATAAAATAGCAAAAGGTCATCAGTAGCTTCTTCCAGCCAAAAACACCACACATCAAGCTGGGTGTTTTGATGTACTTTCATCAGAGATGCCGGAAGAAAAAGTATCACTAAAAATAGACAATTCAGGAAACTCTCATAGGAGAAAAAAAAAAATGACATCATCTTCACATACAGCATAGTTCAAATAAACATCAGGCTTCAAAAAGAGGGAAAGAGAGGAAGTCTGTTTTGCTTGAGTCTGTACTGTGGAACAGCCTATGAAACATGCTACCCCTGTGCAGCGTAGCACAATCCAGCCTAAGTCTTTGCCCAAAAGGTACAGACAAAAAGGGATTAGAACATATTCAAAATCAAGTGCCTACTGCCTCCAGGGCACTTATACAAATTTCAACCTAAACTGATCGACATCAGCTTTTTACTTTGAGCTCAGACACCCACACCCCCAGGAACTATTACATGGCTGGTTTTGACATTTTTATTTCTGGCCTTGTTTAGTCATTTTTAATTTCACTGACTTGCTGAGACACTGAGATCCTGACTGCTTCCATGAACACAAACCAGAGATCATGTCCTCAACATCCTGGTCACAGACTAGGAAGTACAAGGGAAGTGAAATGGATCAGTTTGTTTTTTTTAAAAAACACATCTGTTTCTCAAGCTAAGAAGTCATCCTTGAAGTAGCTGGTTTGGTGAAAGAATTAGTGTGCAGAGGGTGGAAGGAGCTGGGAGTAGGAGTGCACAGAACAAGTTGCAAACAGAAGCAAGTGGCCTCCATTTACACTGGGCCAAGTACAAAATATGCTTACTAGTAAGTTAGCAAGAATGGCAATATCGGTGCCTGAATAGGTCCATAGGCCTGAAAGGATTTTGCAAGACCAAAGAGCTAAAAATAGTTGGAGATTTTACAAAACTGCTGTTAAACAGGGACCTTGCTCCTGATATTCTGGCCTTAGCAAAATCAACCGAAAGGCTTGAGGTGACAGTAGGCTTGTGGAACCACTGTCTCAAAAAGGCCTGCTGAAGTAGTAATTTACTGAGGTTCCTCAACAAGGAAACACCTCAAATATAGCCAGATGTGTGAAATACCATCCTGGCCCTCACTCTCTGTTGTTGTTGCTTTGCTTGCAGCAGAGGAAATAGATTTCGTTTCCCTGTGCTTTCAGTGGAGAGGCTCTGGGAGATACAGTTTCTGGGAACAGAGAGCAATCAATACTCCATTTTGTTTAGTTTTATTTATCAACAGCTCACCTGAAAGTTAGATGACAACACAAGCACCTGTTGTCTGACATTACCAGCAGCTAGAACTTTGAAGTATTCCTGTGTAATAGCTGTTTTCTAACAAGTAAGCAAAATTTCACTTTTTGGTGGGAAGACTAATGAAACAAAGCCTTGGCTCGGGGCAGGGGATGACGACAACAAAGCAAGAACAATGCAGAAAAACTTGTAAGCAAAATACACTTACCATGTACATTGGTGAACCGCATAAAGTTGCTGCCATCATATTATTCTGCAGATATCGGGCAAATCCGAAGTCAGCTACAAAGAGAAACGGAGAGGTGGGCCAAGATCAGACAAGTTCTAGAGAACCTGCACCTTCCCTAGTTCCCCATGAGCCCTTGCAGCAGGTCAAGTACCCCACCCGAATCACAAGACTTTGACAGCTCTCTCCCTGAGCAGTAACATCCTTGTGCTCATCACTGACACACAATGCAGACACTAGAAAAAGGGAAACCAAGCTGCATACAGTATTTAGAAGAACAAACTCCCATTCGTTTTCAGAGATCAACACTCACTTCTTTCCATATCTATTTGCCTGCATT
Source organism: Anseranas semipalmata (assembly GCA_013399115.1). NCBI lineage: Eukaryota > Metazoa > Chordata > Aves > Anseriformes > Anseranatidae > Anseranas > Anseranas semipalmata. The sequence goes on from VXAA01001080.1 coordinate 920,920, forward strand.
CCAAAGTGTCAGCTTCTGGAATCTTCTTGACTTCAGAAAGAACGTGCCAGTTCATACTAGCCAATTCATCTGCTGCTATCTCAACTTTTAATTTGGGGAACTGACAGTTTCCCTCCTCTGAAAAGGCTGCAGTGCAACAGGCATCCAGGAGAAACTGCTTGCCACCACCCACATTTGTAGAAAAGCCCTACTGAAAAACAGTCTTGCTCTGTTCCTTTGGAAGAGTTTCAGCAGTGCTAACTCCAGGACGAAGGGAGAAAGCTGAGCCATTAGTTCACCTGGTAGCTGGAAAAGCCACGAGCTAGGAATACCAGTATGAATTACATCTGCAGGTTACTCAGCATCTGATCATATGATACGTAGAGGTTCTTTCAAGGTTACTAGATATCTCAAGCAAAGAGATTATTTGACACAGCTGTTTATACTGTCACCTGTCACTAATTGGTATAACTAGCTATTCCCTGGACCATGCATTCCTCAGGGAAGTGGGAAGGAGTACTCTCAGGGTACATCATGTTGAAGAGCAGCCGTGCCCAGGAGGCAGTGTGCTGTGCCCACAGCCCTCCTGCCTGCGTCCGCAACTCCCAGTCACTTCCACCTTCCACATAATTCTGCACTTGATATTCACTTGAAATTCTGTGAACTTCTTCAAGATGCAGCTGAGGAGCCTGCCTCTAATTCAGACTGTGGAAGCATCTGCTTTGAGATGTGCCTGACTTCCTTTATGCTCTGAAGCCAGCCAGGAGAAGAGCTAGTTTTAGGCCCTAAGACACCAGCATTTATCCTCAGTTCTACTAAAAGCCAAACAGAAAAGCCACTGCAGCTGCTCTCTTCTTGGTAAGCCTAGAGATTACAAACCAATTAGGGCAGGCTGGTATTTGTTTTTACAAAGGGAGGCACCGTTCAGCTTAGAAATGGAGCAAGGCCTGACCAATTTATTTTATATTAGTCTGTGTCCTGGCAGAGCAGAAAGCTCTTGCTCCTACTGCTTGGAGGCCCACTGAAGTTAGCTGAGCTTGGTTACGTCTAGCAGAGGAACTAAGTGACAAAGTCGAAAAATATTAGGGCATATTAAAAAGCATAGAAATTATTTTCTTCTCCTAGACAGTTCCCAAAAGAAATTGAGGCTTGCCACTTATCTGTTACCAAACTCTCCTGAGAGCTGTTAGGGAGACACTCGTAACAGGGTCTTACCAATCTTTATGCGTATGTTGTTGGGATTTGATTTCCTGCCTCCAGTGTAGGAAAGAAGGATATTCTGTGGTTTCAGATCCCGATGGATGATGCCTTTGCTGTGCAGCATTTTCATGGCACCTGCTATCTGCTGAAGAAAGAGCCTGATGGTGTCTTCACTAAGTGTCCGCATAGCTAGAGAGGAGAGAAAAATAACAACCACAGATGAAGGAATTATAATGCCAGTTCTCTGAAGAGCCCAGAGTGTAGTCTTTCCACAGCAATCAGCCATAATCTGGCATTTTTTACTTCCACGTATGGCTTTTTTCTCCACACACTATTTCTGAATAATTAGTGCAGACATTAAGAGAGAGCTTTTGCACTCCTAGCTTATACTGTGGCCTGACAGTCTAATGGTCACGGTGAACTCAGGTCAGCGGCGGGTGCCGAATTTGGGTTATCAGCTGGGTCCAAAAGAGTGACATTTGATGAGGTTTAGGGCTTCCCTCAGCAAGAGCTGCCAGCTAGCTTTAAGCATGCAGCTGGACAGGGCCTGCAACCTGACCAGTGAGAGGGTCACCTTTGAGCTATGGTCAACGGCTGTCAAATACCTAAGGTTACAGGCTTTATCAAGAAGACTATGTCTAAGCCTGGAAACACAGTTAGGATTAGGATTTATGCCTGCAGCAACCATTATTGCTCAGACTGGGCCTGGAAAGGGTTTGCAGGTTAGGGTACATGGCCACCAGGGATCTGTAACTTTGGGATATGAATCCAAGTCTAGGCCTAAACCTTGTGCATCATCAACCACTAGACCAAACCATAACTCTAATTCAAAACCAGTGTTAGGATGAACCACAGCCCAATACCTAACAAAAGTACCCCTACCAAATGGCCCCTGCAAAGTCTTTTTTATAAAGAAATATTTTTTAAAAAATCATAATCAAATTCTGCTAATATGGAAGCACTGAACTTCACTCTCCTGAGCTAAGGGCTTCCCAAGAGCAGTGGTGTGAAAACTAAGTAACACTGAAGGGATTAAAATAATGTTCATCTGGACCTTCTAATCAGACTGATATGACATTAGCTCTTGTTATTTTAAGAACTACATTTATGAAACTCTTGTCAAAGCTAGGAGCAGCCTGCTGAACAAACCACAGGACCAACAGTGCTACCAGCCTGCTTCCTTATCAGTCACTGAAAAAGTCAGGCTTAAAGAAAGCACCTTTCCACTTGAACAAAATCATTTCTTTTGTAGACGGTCCCTGTAAATTACTTGGGAATTCATTAGTGTTTTTCCAGCTGTTCTCTAGTAAAACTTTAAGACAAGCTGGCAGGAACTTCAAAATGCTACTCTACCTCATCAGCTAGAAGGGAGGAATCCTTATGAAAACACAGAGGAGGTTGCAGGCAGCTTTAACACAACACAGGAAATTAAAAATCTAACTTTTGAAATATGTGCATGGGAAACAGCAAAGGACACAGATAAGTTAAACAGCATTTAGAATAGAAAATAAACTCCCACCACTCCCAAACCCCAGTGTTCTAGAAAGAGGCACAAGCAGAGCTAAAATGTCACCACGGCTATCAGCCGCTCCTGGATTCGTACACGTGACACAAATGCACATGTATATAGAGTTTCTCCCCCCTCACTGGGCCTTTTTCCTCATGAACTGGCACTCAGCCGGAATTCAAAAGACTCCTCTGCAAGAAGGGGAGATTCTGTGATGAGGTTTTAAAGATATTAAAAGGCAGCTCAGATGCAAATCTCCCAAACCTGTATCTTCCAGAAAAAAAAAAAAGAAAAAGAAAAAAAAAAAAAACCACTGCCTCCTCTTTATAAGGCTTTCCTCAAGTGGATTGGGACAGGGAAACCTATTCAGGAACAGTTAAAACACTGTCCTTAAGCAAAACAGCAAGAGCTCCAAAGACTTTTGCCCAATTCAGCTCAGGCCCAGGAAAGGAAAGGCTGTCTCATTTTCCCCCAAACAAGAAGCAAGACTTGGAACTTGGCGGTTCTCAGCATTATTAAGCTAGCAGGCAATCATGAACTCCTGGCTAAATACACCTTGCCTCTAGCAGAGAAGCTGTTTTGTTTAGAGCCTTGTCTTGACCTGCAGTTCCAACAGCATGCTACATCTTTAAGGTGTTACCCTCCCTCTTATATAATTTGGTGGCTATAAGACTAACACTGCACTAGCCGCCACCCCTCAGCAAACCAGTTATGCCTCCCTAATGTGGATTCTAATCCTTTATACTGAAGAAGAAGAAAAAAAAAAAAAAAAAACCAGGATCAAAAAATACATTCACCTGAAGAAAAGAGGGCCTCTAGCTACAAATTCTGCAGAATTTCAGCTTTTCCATTTCACAGAAGTTCTGTCTGAAGCTCTTAACCCTGCAAAGGTGCCGTGCTCCTGACACACGCAGCATCTAAGCTCTTGTCTTGAGCCTGCAGACAGATTCCTCCAGTCAATCTGCTGTTGCACAGTGAAGGTACCATACTGCAGCATAGCAAAACTAGGCAGAGGTCTGCTGGATCCTCTGGCAGAATTAAATCTGAAGAATCACAGCAGTGCAGCAAGGCAAGACTGTGAAACTGAGAAGCTGCCCTCAGTAACAAAAAAGGGACAGCCAGTTACACAGGGAGCATAGGGGCATACCCTTTTACTTCACTCCATTAAAAGACACATCACAACACAGAAAAACAAGGTCTTCATCTCTCATACTCAGCCCATCAGTCTACCAAATGACAGCAGCAATAACCAACTGAAGGACAGAGAAATAAATGCAACTGTCACTTTCAGAGACTCATGAAGTCTCTGAAGAGCAGGGCAAAAATGAATACCACTTGTACTTTCAAGCTGAGGGATTCAAAACCCCACAGTGGAAGAACTCAGGGTCAGACTCCTGTTCCCTTCACACTTTGCAGCATCTGGATTTTTCAGTGTACTGTCCATAGCTCATTTTGACACGTTCTTCCTACAGATACCTCTTTCTCATTTACTTGAGACTTGCAGGTTTAATTTCACATCAGATTGCCTTGTTCTACAAAAATCAGGAAAAGCAGCGTTAGCCATGCTCCAACCGGGAAGATTTCTGAAAACCAAAAGCATTTACACACTGGTCTGCAAAAGATCTTCAGACCAACTACCATCAACAGAGAGATAACATACAGAAGACTCGTTTGATTTAGACATCACCAAAACAGATGTGGCAAATAAGACAACTCACTGTCTCTGCTACATCCCGAACAGCAAACTTGTACTTCTGTCCCTGCAAAAGAGGGGCAATCTCGCAACTTCCCTAGAAAACTGCTGGCAAAGCACTGAGCCTGCACTGAAGTCCGGCCAACCCCGCAGAGGCCTGTGGTCAGCAATATGTCCTTGCAGAGAACGCTGTTTCACAAGCCTCACTTTGCCATTACTGAGAAGTAATAATATCCCCTGTGTTTATTTTCAAGGGCTCCACTTCAGTGACGAGGCACTCAGCTTACTGCCTCAGGAACGGCAGCTACGCAGGTCAGTAGATCAGAACAAACATTTACTGCGGGTCAGCGCGAGGCCTGTGTCCCTGATAGCTCTTGAGGAGTAGGAAAAGGATGAAACCCCCTAGAAAGGTGGCTTTTGGTCAGCACTGTGCAGAGATGTAGCGAATGTTCAACCTGCCAAGAGGCTGCCAGGTAAAGCGTAGTAAACAGGCCTTGACAGCTGATCCAAGGGTAACGCATTGGAGTACACTCGCTGATGTTACATGACAACACCATTTTGGAAAAGTTATTTAGGAAAAATAACTTCTCCTCTTACCCACAGGTGCCACCAGTATCTCTTTAACATGCATCCAATCCAAATCATGCAGAAGTCTGAGAGGCCAGGCTGATTTATTTGGGGCCCATCTTGCAACTCCCCCAGCACCACCCACACAGAACATGGCCAGCGCGACTCCTGCAAAGTCCCCTTCTGTACAAGTCAGGAGACTAATGTGAGGCAGATCTAGTCTCACCGTGGATATTCTTAATTACCCAACCGTAAGCAGAAAAGTTACACAGAAGCGCCTCACGCCTCTCGCTTACAAAGGAGTCCCCACAACCATTTGGGATTTGATAAACTAGAAGATGACAGCTCCTTGTACACGTCACAGTCAAATCGAGAAATGCTCTGTTCTGATGTGAAGTTCTCTTCAGAGATGCGCTCTCCAAGAGGCAGCTTTTTAGAAAGGTCAGGAATACATACTTATGAACGACCCGTAACAGCCTGTGTCAATGCCAATTCACAGAATTTAAAGAAACTTTAGATCAGCCTCCTCTGATCTCCTGTCACAAGCCACAGAACTTCAATTATTCCCAGAGCAAAAACAGTAGCTTCTGAAATGCTTCTCACAGTTCTACTGTACACTGCATAGATCTGCCACTGTAAGCTCAAAACATATCCTATGATGGGCTTTAACTGAAAACAACATCCACAGAGATCTATCAGAAGAGAAATCATTAAAAAACAATGCAGAAGCTCTGCTCAGCAGAACACATACAACCTCAGCTTGTATCAAAGAGATGGGGTTGACCAACAGTTTAATCCAACACAAATGCGCATTGCACTGAAACGTGCACATGTGCACGTCGTCCAGTTATGAAGACAAGGAGAATTAGAGTGCCTTTTGATTCAACACAGAATTACCATATTGCCTAATGCTTGTAATTAGAGGGCAGAATGGATTTGGAAGCTTACAAGCACCTCATTCAATCAGAACCCGGGGATTTGCATGTGCTGCTTGCGTAAGTGTTACAGGAACTACCAGCAAAAATGTCTGAGGAGTCAGTGGGAAAGTAGATGTTGCAATGAAATACAACCATGCAATTATCAAAATAACTGAAGCAGCACAATAACCGCTCAATAAAGATGAGCCTCCTGTGTATCAGCGAAATACCCTGGAAGAAGTTTGAACTTCCCAAGATGAGCTTTCTTTCAGGATAAAATTATCGTCAAAAGCACCCTGAGTGCCTGCAAAAGCTTGGAGAAGAGTCATCCAACGCAGCAAGTGTTGGAATGGAGAAAACCACATGATACAAGTGCTGATACTTGCATCTAGGCCCTAGGATTTGGAAGACCCAGATCTCTGTTGCAGTGATAGGAGTAACTCGCTCTCTTGCCGCAGACCCTTAGCATCTACCACCCTCTGGTAATCTGTGCGTGCTGTGCTGTCTTCTTTACTGGCAACTGGCACACAGATGTTAAGAGTTAAAATAGAAGTAAACACATTTTCCAATTTCCCAGCCACAACCACCGCTCTTTACAGTTGTCAGGGTAAAATATTATAGAAGTAAAAACAGAGCTAAAGGTAGCTTTTTCAAACTAACTCAGGCATAGAAGGACCAAACCTCATCCCAGGCAACATTCAAACAAACCAAACTGGGATAAAACTGAATTTTATTTGGCAAATATAATTCATTGTCACTTTCTTAAAGTAGCCATCAGTTTCTTGAGTAGTCTCATTTGATAAACAAGGGAGTGAGCTGTATTAATAGCCTAACTAATTGCACAGCATGCTTCACTTTTTTGGGGTGTGGAGGGGGAAAGGAAACACTGCATATATAAAAGCAGTAGTATGAGCAGGACTATTTTCTATAAACCCATGTTTCTATAAGCCATTCAGCTACAAGCTGTGTTCCCATTTACATATGCAGCTTTGCCAACAAGTGTGCACAGCTCAGTGCTTTAACAACAAGGTTCGTTTCACACACATGAAAGCTAAAAACTTGCCTGGGCCCTGGCAACACTGAAGTTTGACTATATTGAAAAGCATTATCATTTTTAAAATTTTAAACTTGTATTCAAGGAGAAAAAGAAGGTATCAAATACAAAACCATTTCACTTGGTATTCATAACAGTGTTCCACCACTAGCAAAGATGTTCCTTTCAAAAGCACAGCAATACCCAATGGATGCAAAACATTATCCCTTATCTAAGACAAAGCACACTAAACCTGAATTTTAGAAGTGACAAGCATTTGTATTTTATCTCATCCACATTTTAAACAAAGAAAACACATGAAAGGCAGAAGAACATTCCTTTATTTCCCTTCAACTACTAGATCCTTTCTGAAAACTGAAGTCCACAAACAAACATGATTCATTACACTGCATGAATAGAGCACAACATATTAGCAGCAAGCCTGAAATAATAATTCTAGGAATACCAACACTAGCTGTAGGACAAATGTAAATTTAGCTTTTAATCCTTCATTTTTTTGCCATTTCCAGGCATCATGTACCTCAAATAAGCAGCCTCAAGTATTTTCCAGCTGACTAACTTTAAATTATAACAATGCGAACAAACTTTGTCTAACCATGATCCAGAGCCACATAAGAAATGAGATTAAAGTTACCTCATATTTAGTAATCTTTTAGTTAATAAGCAAGACAACAAGAAAGTTGCTTCTAAAAATAAGAACAAACATACAGTTAAGCCAATAGAAAGTATGAGGTGTGTCTGACTACAGCTAAGCAACTGGTTAAACATGCTATCCTCCTACTGTTCAGAGAATTCATGTGGTCACACAAGAGGTACTCAGGTGCAACGTGGTTTACATATACACCAAGATCCTGCACCTGTGCAGAGGGCTGCACTGAAAAATAGTTTGCAAGACGGAAGCCTGAGTCCTAGCAGTATAGCTGGATAACGTGCAAAGCATGCTTCATTCAATTTGATGGCAAAGATACACTTCAGTCTCACCAAAAGGTTCTTCAAGACACCACAGTCACAGATACCTGTGCTGTACTATCCCAAATATCCTCACGTTTGTAGTTCACCCTCAACACTACCAGCTACATTACAGTCACCTTCAATACACTGTGAAGTAAGGAATGTGTTCTGTCCTAGGTGTGGGGAGATTCCTAGAGAAGAAATTGAAGAAAATTCTTGGAATCTTTTTTTAACCCAACTCTACAGAAATGCAAGAGTTCAGTATGAATAGCTTTTTTCCAGTGACCAAGAAAGAAGCAAACCATATCCCTAGCAGTGTTGAAATATGCTTAATGGATAAGGCTGCTGTAACTAAAACAGGTAACTGCTGACAACAGTCCATATCCTTCAGTCACTACTGACCTACATAGGAAAGACTACAAGACTAGCTTTTACTATCATGGATTCTCAGTTTTCAAATTGTTATCCAGGGTGAACCTCTTAGCAAAAGAGCAATGACACTTTATTTTGCAGGAATTAAAAAATTATATCCCATCTGCTTACTTAGATCTTCCACAAACCCCAGCAACTTTAAGGAGCTAGAACCGTCAGCATTTCCTTCCGAATACAGAGGATATTCTCCATACTGTTCTACTTACTGTGAAGGTAGTCTGCCAGGTCACCACCATTGCAGTACTGGAAGCAGAACAGAAAGCACAATTAATGTGAAGCAAATCAAAGATTAAAAACTTCAGTAAACTTCACTAGGATCGCAGGCTTACCATGGTATTTCAACATAAATAATCACATATACATCAAAATGTGTATTCAGAAATTGGCAGAAAAAAAGCTATTCCAATAGGTTCCTCTTCTGATACATTTGCCCTACATGCTATGTTGCATTATTGTACACCAGTATTAATTAGCCTTTGTGTGCATGTGTGTACATCCATGGGCATGCACAGAAAGACAAAACCAAAACAGAGCAGAAAGGTCACCACTTGAAAGACCACCAGAACGCTGACTAAGGAAAACCTGGGAGCAGCCATAGCTGAAAACTGAAATTCCCCGCATCATGTTCCACATCATTAAGGAAAGTCAACAAGACCTCAGAGTGAAGACCATAGAAGAAAGAAAACGTACAAAAGCCTTGCACCTGTACTGTGTGGAGAAAATATTCCTTCCATGCATCTTTGAAGCAGATACTACCCTGTAACACCCATCTGACCCTTGAGGTAAGGCATCTGACTGATTAAACCTGTGCCAGCATGACCTTCTGACAGCAGCAATATGAAGAATCCCACTGGCTGCTATCTTCACCCACACTGTTCCAATTCTCAAAGGTATGCAGCTGAAGATTAGATTAGCAAAAGCATCACAGGTGAGACTGAGCAGAAAGCACTACTTGTGTAATGAACTGGTCTGCTTAATGCAAGTTAAACATAAAAAAGGAAAGAAAGGAAAACAAGAAAAAAGATAAAAAGAAAGAAAAACACTCACCTCCATAACCAAGTAGACAGAATTTGCCAGCTCCTGGGGAAAGAGAAAATGGAAAGATAAAAGATTCATGCATCAAAATATTTCACGTGCATTACAGCTGCTGTATTCCCTTTTAAACGGTTGAACTGTTCTCTACATGACAGACTTAAGAGAGGGGAGGAACTTCATCAGATTGATTCCTGGAGGGTCACTTACTTTGTAAGAGTCAGGTATTTCACACCAATTTAAGCATGTTATTCCTTTCTGAATGTGTACCTGTTTAACAAAGCAAGTCTCCTGTATTGTGGCTTGGGTCTTTGCGTTCCTTTCTGGCTCTTGGGATTAACAGCAGAATGCAATGCAGACACTGGAACGTTATTATCTTAGAGCCTTAATCATTTCCACATTTAACACTGCCCTTTATAGCAGCTATCCCACATGAGCAGCTCTAGTCTGAACGCAAAGATAAGAGCAATGCAACTTTGGGACCTGCATTTCAATCCCCATGGATGAAAGATGCTTAAGAGATCCATCCACCTTTGATTTCATAGAGAGAAAAAAAAAAAAAAAAAAAAAGATCTCTGCTTCCTTCAAGCTCAGAATGTTTGGGCTTCACCACAGGGATATAACAAAGATGTTTCTGAGGATGTTTCTGCGTAACCGTGTACCAGGCCAGGGCCTTGCTCCATTCTAACAGTGTCACACACTGGGAAGTCAACACTTCAACTGGCTGAGAGGTACTCAGGCTTTCATTTTAGGTCTTACATACAACATGAGAATACAGCACAATTGCCCGTCTTACAGCGTTGTGTCATGTAGGTCAAAAACTCAACAGTGGCCAACCAATTTCTACACATGCATTAACAGAGCTCTAATGAAGTTAAGAGTCTACTATTAGTGGGTAGCTAAAGCTTTCTGGATTATTATGGGGGTCAACACCAGCAGAGTCCAGACCAAATGCTGGTCTTCCTAAATTTGTTACTGGTGCTGCACTCTGATGTTTCTTCCAGTCTTGAAAGTTATCTCCAGCCTTAGCTGATCAGCTCTACTGGCTCCCTGGACACAGGAAGCACGTACCAGGTGGCACACACTTTACAAGCACACCGTACTGCAGAGAGGAGCCCCACAAGCCCATAGCACCAAGCAGCAGCAGCAGGAGCTCTGGTGGCTGTGCAAGAAGCACTCTGCCTGACGCTTGCTTAGCAAAGCTGCCTAGCCAGTAGCAGCAGAGAGCGAACGTGGAAACAGCCAGATGTTTCAGCCCTGGGCAGACCCAGAAGGGTAGATGTCTAAATCCTCTTGTTGAGCAGAAGTCAGACAGGAGCAGACCTATTGCAAAGAAGCTTGTATGCTAGAAGTCCCTCCTAAATGCAAGGCCTAGTGCCGGACCGTGCAGGCAGCAATTATCTGGCTGTGTGGAGAAGCACTGAAAACAGCAGCAGAGCATAGGACTTCACTGCATTTCCATAGCTCTGGGGCAGCATGCCTCTACTTAAAGTGTTTAGACACCTGCCCGACTGATTCCCCCTCACAGCCCAACTACGGTTCCAGAGCCCCAACATCCATCCTTCCAGCATTCTGGAGGACGGCAGAGGGGAGGAAGCCGAACTCCCTGCCCCGTGAGAGGCTCCAGGCACAGCTACCCATGGCCGTGGTCCCCCAGGAGGAGCATGCAAGCGCTGGCAGCCCAGGGGCCGCATCTCCAACAGCGTCCCTGCAGGACGGGTTCGCCAGAGCCAGGGCCGGCTCTCCCCTGCTCCTACAGGCGCTCTCGCTACCAAGCCCAGCTGAAGTTTTGAAGGTCTCCTTGTTTGTCCAAGGAAACTGTTCTCTGTGATGCTTCAAGAGGGTGTTTGTTGCATTTTCATGCATGGCAAGTGCTGCTTTAACCAGGCCTTGTTTTCCAGTTCCTGCATTTAAAGGCAGCACACGTTAAGTCACCCCCTTTCACACAGCCTTGTGGGAAAACAGCCTCTGGTTAAAAGCACTTGGCCAGGGAATCAGCGTAAGAAGAAAACCCCAGACATTGCCACAAGCTTCACAGGTGACACAGCAGCAGGGCAGGGGAAGCTTTCAGAAGAGTCCAAAGCCCCCCAGCTCCTGCCAACCCTAACAGGGACAGCGGAGGGCCAAGGTTCAGGACAGACACCCAGGCCTTTCGCTTCTCCACAAGCCCAGCCCCGGACGCGCCGTGCGATGCAAGGACACACCAGCACCGAAGCACGGCTGGTGACTCGGCACCACCGCGGTGGCTGCAGGCGATGGAGCTCAGCACAGGGCAGCTTCCAGGCACGGAGGAAGTTTCTAAAGCAGCGTTTGCAGCCTGCACAGAGTTCATCGCTGCCACGACAATATTTTGCACCGACACTTCCTGCTGAACATGCTGGAGTCACTGCAGCTCAGTACCTCTAACCCATTAATATGTACAGTGCCAGCAGGGCTTGAGGAAGCCTAATATATTATTGCCTGTATAGAAAATGAAGAGGAAGTTTAGCTTACACAGGCTAAATCCAAAAGATATTAGTAATAACTTCTCAGTTATTAGCTAACAGCTAATGTACACTGTGTAGCTTGGCTGTTTTTCCTACGTACTTTATTTAAAGACTCTGCAAACACACATCATAAAGCAAGTCATTGATTTTTGGCAGCCAGTATGCACAGTGACGGGGTTAAATAAGGACCTAGGCAGGCAAAGGAGATTTCTGCCCAACTTCCCTAGCAACAAAGTGACCCTGGTGGCTGGTGGCTTTATCTCACCAGCACAGGGCAAAGAGACAAGAGGGCAACGCCTGACAGGCACCTGGAAGAAAAGGAGGTGGCTCCCCCAGCCATCCACTGGCAACAGCACCCTCTGCCCATGCCAGTCTTATTAGGAAGCATTCTCTGCTGATTACGTTTAACGCAAGCCTCACCAAACTTGTCTTCAGTACCTACTGCTTCTGATGGGAACCAAAATTGCCTTCCTTTGATTTGGAAAAATGCCCACAAGCGAAAACTGGAAGCATGGGTTTCACCATGGCTACATCCACATTAACAAACAGCAGAACATAACGAGAGTACTGCAGAACGAAACAACTGGTGCCAAGGACTCAGCTTCAACACTAACTACATCTCAGGGGGGTTATTCCGCAGTAGCATTTCAGGACCATCAACTCCTACAGTCCACTAGCTGCTGGTACCAGTGAGCGCACTGCTGGAGCCCATCTTCCAGCTTCACATTTCAAGGCTCACTTCCCAGACAGATCTGCAGGAATTTTACCACCAAAACTAAACATCTATTTAAGGAAGGGCCCCTGAAACAAACTCATGTTTGGAAAAAGCCTTCAGCCAGTAGCTTCCTGAGGTTACAAAGGAAACAAGCATCTAAATAGACTTCTGGTTTCTCAAATGAGCTGACAGACTTCTCTCAAGCTGACTGAGCAGCAGAAACTATTTCTTTCCCTTTTTATCCTTCCACAGTACTTATGATTTGTTCATTAACAAAACAAGGGAAAAAAAGATACATTGAGCCAAACTTTGCAGGCTACCAGTCTCTCTGAAAAGAAATGAAATGCCCAACCCACTTATTTCCACATCAGTAACAAGAACAATATTACAATTTGTTGTATTTCTGCAGAGGCTGATATCCAAGAAGCGCTGCAGACAATTCACTCTGGACTCTTACTCGCATGTGCCAGCCCCTGCAGCCAAGTCCACCCCTGTCACTAACAAGCCTGGCTATGGGAACGGCACAGAGGCGACCCCCTGACTTCTTCTCTCATCACAACACACCAGCAGAACCCTGACTGTGCTCCACAACAGCACCAAAGGCCTCTGCCAAAGACATCAAGCTGATAATTAATCAGTCTGGATCACTGCCTGACTTGCAGTTGTTACAGCATAGGCCCCAGCGATGAAGTTACAATTTAATTGAGTGTAAAAAATAGGCAACAGGCTCCACTGTCTTCAAATAACACACATCTGCTGATGGAGGAAAAAGAAAAACTTCATTTAGAAACACAGCAGAAATCACCCCAGGACAGTGCTTTGTTAAAATCCCTCACTGAAGCACCGCAAGGGATGGGGTTAGCGATGTTGAGACCCAGCAGTCCTGTCTCCCTTTAAATTTTCTCTCCACCCATACTGGAAGGTGGCATGATCCTCTTCTTGGAAAGTCTGTGTTTAGGTGTGTCCAAAGGGAAACATCTGGGTGTACCCAGTTAGTCATCCTCCTACCACAGCTTAAAAAGTCTGCGAGAGGAAACTTCCTTAGAGAAATCCTCCCCTGCACTCTACCCCAGCGCCTAGCCTGCTACCAAATTTAGAAAGATGTTCAGGAAGGGAAACAAGTTTAATTACACAACACTTGCAGCACTGCTGTATCTTCACCAATCCGTGTGGGACCAGTGTTGTAATAGACGCTGGGGTAAAAGCTTCGCAAAGAATGGCTTCCCCCTCACGTAACTCATCTCTTGCAGGAGGACCGGTGCGCAGAAGGAGGACTTGGAAGATGAGCATCGCTCCACCGCTATGCCCATGGCTTGGCTGACAGGGCTCCTCCTGCGGACGTGAGGGGAGGTGTACGGACTCGAGTCCTCTGAACCGTTCTCGTTGCTCTCCTGAAGACAAGCCTACCGCTGCCCGGTTTGTTAGCCTCCCTCTTGATGAGATTCCTGTTCCTCACCTCCAAGCAGATCCCCGCCGTGTGCTGCCTGACGCTGCCTCTCAAACAGCAGCTGCCAAGCAAAGGTAATTGCCGCAGAGACCTCTGTGAACAGGGCTAGACCTCTCCAATTGTACCAACCAGACAGAAGCACAAAATAAAGCTCAGGGTTTAACCTGGCAATGGAAGATAAAGCTGACACCAACTGAAAGCTAAGTTTTACTGCTTTGAGGTTTTTGGTTTGTTTTTTCATGCCACTTCCCCTGCTTGCTGCAGCAGAACCTCAGCACCGAGGCATGCTGCGTCCTCCTGTCCTGCCGGCAGGATCTCAAGGAGCCTGTGCCCTTTTGGCAAATGATCTCTATTTTCTGTTCATCCCTCTCCTGGAAGTGGCACTGAGTTATGAACACCGGCTGTAACGAACAGAGTTTTGCTTTACAGAAACCACCTCCTAGGCCAAAGGCACCTGGAAAAGCCTTTAGTAAGGCAGCGGCTCCCAAGCCAGCTGGGCTCGGGGGACAGAACCGGCTGTTCTTAACAGAAGAAAATGTTTCCAAGCAGTAAAACCTCTTGAGTATTATTTCACTCTGGCTCAGAGCTTGGCTTGAGCAGGTTAACCTCTGAAGAGGGAAAGGAAAACCTTCATGCTACGCAAGGATTATCTCTTGACGGAACTATTTGAACGGAAGCAAGATAAGAGACAATAGTAACATTAATCTGAATTGTGGGAGCACCTACCAATGTTCACCCTCAGCAAAACAGATCTAAAGCAAATAGCTAGTCAATATTCATATGCCTCTTGACCTCACACAGAAAGAAAAACATCTGAGAGCCTATTGTGCTTCTGTTCTCTGGCCCTGCTCCCTCTCTTCACTCCTTCTGAATCTTATCAATAAAGAACTCAGGAACACTTCAAGCAGTTTCTTATTCAGGATACAACAATTAATTCAGATGAAGGAAGAAGAGGAAAACACTCATTCACTGAGTACCGTGTACAATATAATCTCCTCTCTGCACAGACACACACCACCACAAAGTGCTTCTTAAACCCAGACAAAGCTTCAAGGCCAGACAAAAGCATATTTTGGAACAGTGCTTTGGGATTCAGGTTGTGCAGCCAGTGAGGTCCTGCCCCGAAGTGAGTTAGCACGTTATAAGGAATGAGCGGTCACTTTCCTCCTGTGTAAGGGCTACACTAGAAGATAAACTTTGGGCTGCGGTAGCAGACACACAAGCACAGCCCAGGAGATGATATGCAAACAGCAAATGCCATCATGCAACAGCATACTCGGTATCTTTGCCTGTTTTGGCAGATCCAGGTCCAGCAATAAAACCTGCTGCTACTGTCTGGAAAGTGCTACAATGAGCTCTGCAAAGTCAGCAGATCTTTGACTTCCCAAGAGAACAAGGGCTCCCAATGTCTTCACACAGATCCCAGGGCGTAAGAAGCAAGACCCAGAGAGGCCTCAACTTCTACATCAGCTCCTGACTACATTCTGCTACCTACAGACCCAACACCTTGCTCCAGGATTTGGAACACCAGTCAAAATACAAGGCAAGCAGAAGGGAGGTCCTGCAGCATAGAAGTGGTTTATGGCCACCTTGCTAAAGGTGGACTTTGGTAGGATCATGAGAACAACGATGCAAAGGGCCAGTGCTACCCCATTCCAGGCACCACAGTATTCTCTGCATATGAAGCAGAGCTGTTTCAGGACAGGTCACACTGCAGTGCAGATGAATAACAGCAGGAAAGCTATCCTCTGGTCTACATGGGCGTCAGGAAGGGAGGGAAAGTACTTCCTATACAACCACATCCCCCTGGCAACAGTCCTAACGTCTGACTGGGTGACATTGAAAAATGAACAAAGCAGCAGCATGGCCATGGACTCACTGCTTGCCAGACAGCTCACACCACCACATACAAATGGTAGGATGGCAGGCAAGACAGCTCGGTCTTCAAGAGACCTGAAGAAACTCGACCGTGCCCTGCCGCTGAACATGGGCTCCCCGCAGCTCCCTTCGAACCAGGAGCTCACCTCTCTTCCGCCCGCACTGTGGCACACGCACAGCCCTGCTGACCACCTTCAGAGCTTTGCTGCAGGCCCTGAACCAAGCCCGAGAGCCCAGCACTTGCTGAGTGACTGATGACTGCAGCGCTCGCACAGAGCCCCAACAGGAAAACGCGGCTCTCCTTCAGAGGCACAACTGCAGCGAGCCAAAGCTGCAAGCTGCATCTGACGTTAACCACGGAAACCAAAACACAGGATTACTGTCACAAGAGCAGAGAGACAAAGTGGCAGGTTCAACAAGTCACAGAGCTTCGAGGTGAGACCAGAGACGTGCACCGCAGCAAATTAAAGACTCTTGCTGCGGGGACACTGAGGGGCAATCACTTCTCACAGCCCTGTCTGGGGTGACGCCGTGTCACCCGCACTGCTGGTGTCCCCGGCCGGCTCCTAAGGAAGCCCAAACGCCTCAGGCCATGCAGTGCAGGTCATCATAATCTGATATCCAGCAGCCAGCAAGGATAAGAGACCGGAGGAAAAAAGCAGCAGAATCCTGAGAAGTGAGGACTTTCTGCCACAGAGTGGGAAGTGCAGCTACCCCTCTGCTCACAGAGGGAACAAGACCTGGAAGCTTCTTTGAACTAAAGCAAGCATCTCTCTGCAAATGGCAATGCATTGTGTTAATGCTGTCAAGAGAAGAGACTTCAAAATTCTAAAAACAATTACAAAAATACTGAAGATCCAATTTGCTTTTCTATATTTATTCCTCATCTCCTTTGTATATCACAGCCATTTTATAAAAGGAGAATTTAAGGTTTGGTTCCCCATCACCTCAGGCTCAGCGTGGGTGCATTTGGGATTTGCCATCAAAAAACTTAATCTGATATCCTGCAGGAGTTTTTTTTGTTTTGTTTTTTAAATGCAACTGTGGGAATTAGAGGCCCAACCCCCACTGGCCTTTACAAGTTTGCTTTTTTCATGTTCATGTATTTCATACTTCATTTACCAGATTTAGGAAAGCAAATATACACTATCACAGCACAAAGGTGTTATAATAAGGAGTTCTAAGAAAAAAGTCCGAGTCTTCTTTCAAATAAAAAATGGTCTCAATTGGAGGAAAAAAAAATTCCAGTTACCAGAAGCCAGAGCAACATGGGCTTGAATCTGCAATATTTCAGAAGTAAAGAAAATGGAGCATGTTTTAACAGGCTGGCTACAACTGCCAGCTAAATTAGAAAATATATGCATCAGTCAAACACAAATGAAAAAGCCTCCCAAGAGAAAGTTACTCAACTGCGCAGTTGCGTGCGCAGCGTTATCATGAAGCACACACGGGAAGCAAACCACACGCTCTGAAACCACCGAGCGGCACCGCCGCAGCTCTGCCCTGCACCTCACGCCTCCGTGCAGCTTCCCACCACGCAGCAGCTCCTGCGCTCTGGGCCCCCAGCGCGTACCGAGACGGCTGGGAGGCCCTTCCCTCCCCTTCCTGGATGCTCTGCTAAATAGGAACTCTAATGACTTGAAATTCAGCATCTTTCATTGCCCACAACTGAAACGCACTGTCTGGCTGATCTCTAGTATGCCAGCTCAGCTGACCTAATTCCTCCTGTTATTCTGATGGTAGGAGACAAGCCAGGTGTTCTTGCAGCCAGACAGAACATTTTCGCCCTAAGCAACCAGTGATGCAGAATTTGATTCATTTTCCTCCCTTGTAGCAGCCTTAGATATTAAAGCAAAGGCAGCTTTGAGATCCTTACTTTGCATTTTGAGAGCATCTTTTCACATTTATAGTGGTATTTAAGGCCTGCACATCATAAAGCAGGAGACTTCACAGTTAAAGCACCTCTTTGCTATACACTAAGCACAAAAGAGCCTCTAAAGCTATCTGTTGGCAAAGCTTTTTATTGGATTCTGCTGTGGACATTTATTTTTAAAATTCTCAGAGAGGAACCATAACATCTGGTGAAGATAATTAAGACGGCTTCTCTTAAGCAAAGTACATTTAGCTGCTATATACCTGAGAAGCGCTGCCTTGGAAGACCACGCTATTTACATTCACTCTCCATCAGGTTTGCCATTTAGTTTTGCCACATGAAACTGAGTAAAAGCAATTAAAAAAATACCTCCCCCCCCACCCAAACAACAAAACCCACACACAACAGGCAAAAAAAAGTTTTGAAAACAAACAGAAAAACCCTCATCTTCTTGACTCTGCAGATCAAAGACCACCAGCTCTGCGGACCACCCCGGGCTCAGCTTCTCGTTCCCTGCTGCCTCGTGCTGAAGGCAGTCTGCCTCACGGAACAGACGTGTCCTCTTCAGAGGACCAGAGCTTCTCTAGCAGCTTGCCCAAAGCAAAAGAGGCATCCCAAACTCCTACCACCAACACTGCCCCCTACCCCTGTTGTGTGCTTGTCCGACTGTTGTGCAAAGGCTTTTCAGTTGGTATCAACAGGTGGGATGGCATGTGGTGCAGAAAAGAGGAAAAAGGAAGACACGTGAGAGTGAATTAATTACTCTTAATTCTCTACACATGCTCAAGCATTAAGATGAGCCTCTGCACCACACACTTTTGTTTTATTGCAATTTCCTGTTTTAGGGTTGAGTCCAATCCAGTCACAAAATTAACTGGGCTTTGGTTTGGACCTACAAGAATTTGGAAGAAATTCAAACAGTGGTTCTCCATCTGAATTCAGTCCCACTCAGCCATTGCTCGGGGGCATTCTTCCTCTGCCAACACAATAAGGAGGCCCCTCTTCCCAGCCATCTTCCAAATCTCTACCACCTTGCTTCACCCGCTCAAACCAAATGCGTTCAGTCATCACAAGGACTTGAGCAGTGGAAATTTTCATGGTGGAAACACTGATGAAGCTTAAAGAGCAGCAGCATGAATAGCACCTCAGCCGCTACCAGAGCTTTGCTGTCAAACTGAACGCAACAGTCTACCAGTTTCCGATTACTCTTGTGAAACATTCCTTAATCTGTCATTATAGCCTGAGTAATGCTACCTTCCACAGGAGCTTTAGAGGCTATTATCCTTCCACATTGCTGGCTCTTCCATGACATCTTAATCATGTGAGAAGAACACAGGTATGTGCTTTACATACAGGATGAGTACAACAGGGATGATCATTTCAGAAATGCAACAAGACCACTCCCTCTAAAAAAAGCCCAATGACTCCTCTAAGGTCTATATTTAGTGGTCAACATTTGCTTGATGTTTGTCACCTGCACAGTGGAGTACCCAGCTAGTGAAGCCAACATAAAATAGAAATTCAAGACTACAAAATACTCTATTGGCCATAAACATAGCCATTTTGATTCAAAAAACTCTCAAACCTCATCCTACAAAACTGCTGGCAGAGGACAGACAGATTTTCCATCCTTTGCTCCTTCTAGCTCTAAATTAAGCCAGACGCAATCTCCAGTAACAGCGATACCCTTCAGCAGATGCAAGGATGCTGACAGAGCAGGACAGCAGACACCCCATTCTGGTCCACAGCACCAACAGAAAGAGGATTGCCTGGCAGTGTGCAGAGAAGCCTGCACTTCACACCCACTCGCAAGGCAGCTTGCCAGCCTCGCTTGGGGATGGAATTAAAACAGGATTTAACCAGGCAGCCTGCCTGACCTCAGGAGCATGATCTCCCAGACACAGAGTGCCTCCTTAGTCATCCCAAGTGTCACAGCAGAGCCCTGTCTCCTGAGACACGGCACCCGAACGGTAATGCCCGAGGAAGAGAAGATCCTGCATTAGGTGGCACAAGCGGTGGCAGGGAAGGAGGTGACACTGCAGCAGCACTGATTCATCCAACATCACACAGATTAGCAAAGCGCTGCAGCAGAAGTGAGCGGTGCTGGAGGGCACAAAGGACACTGCTGCTCACGGAGCGGTGCCAGGGGACACGAGATGTGGACTAGCACTAAAAGCTCTGTGTCAGAAGAGGATGATGGTGCAGAGGGCGCAACCCCCTTCACAACCCCAACAGCCAGGATCCTACTGATCGCAAGGACTTTATAGAAAGCAATAATGGAATAAGCCTGTTAGTCCTCAGCCCCGAGGACCAGCCCAGGGCAACTGTTCGTTCAGCCAAAGAATGTTTGTTCTGCCTCCCCATGCCTTAATCCACGTGCACAAGAAAAACTGCACTGCAAATACTCTCTGGTCCTTGTCTCCTCTTCAGGAGCTCCAGGTGATACAGTCACCCCAGTAGACACATTTTTGGTGAGTCTTTACTGCACAAGTGACTTAAGCATTCCTCTGAGCTCATTCCTAGCTGATGAGTACAACAAACCAACTCGACATAAAATTATGGAAAGCAGACCCTCAGGTAACCAAGGCTGAAATAGAAACTCAGCAGTTCCACACTCTACATGGTGTTAACAGCTACATTTCTACAACCAGACCTTCCCACCCATGCAAAAAAAAAAANTAAAAAAAAAAAAAAAAAAAGTAGTAATACCCACAAAAGCAGTCATAGCCGGGCTGCTCTAGGGAAGCTCAGATCACAACACACAACTAGGGAAGATGTGCTGGTAAAGTAATCCTTCTTCCCATTTCATGCAGGAAGACACTTTTTAACATCCAAAGGATAATTTATGTCCAGGAATAGCAGATTTTCTGCAGGCCTCAAGCAGCTAGGCTAGGGTTGCTTTGCTCTGCAGTACCGGAACAAACCTGCCGCAGCACCAACACAGTCACATGTGAGAACTTCAGCTGGCACCTACTTAACCAAGCTTGCTGGTGCAGGAGGAGCATGGGGGGGGGAAATATATACCTAGGACATCCCACTGGCCTAAAGATCTTAGTTACATGTAAGAACCTACTTCCTACCAGTGCTAGAGGAAACAGTCCAGCACACAGTGCTCCCAGGATCCAACAAGCTCAAAAGTTACCTTACTACCATTCAATCCTCTTAGCTACTCAAGTGGTCTTTGATCAGACTCAGATTCAGCATCCAGTATCACAAAAACCAAAGCGAGTCCCATAAACCAGACCACATGCTAGCATGCACCCAGAGTTGAGCTGATCCTCACTGTTTTTGAAACCCATGTTCTAAGAAACCTTTTCCAAACCAAGTCCTCATACAGCAGAAACAGTCATTTGTATCCTTGTTGTCACTAATTTCCACCTTGAAGAAGACGAGCTCATTTGGCTATCTTCAAAAAGAGTGAAGACTCCTGGTTTCCAGATACCTCTCTAGACTTCTGCACTTTTCTCAGCTGCAGCAGTCTGGAAACCCCAACTCCAATCCCTCTGCAAGCCAGCTGAGGAGCCAACAATTGTTCAGCAGCAACTAGCATGCCCTGCATATGGAAGAATCTGGTTTTTACTTTATGCCAAACATCTCTTGTGCCTAGGAAAGATCTGCAGCACAACTACACACAGACACTAAATATATAGTACTTTTAGGAAAGCAGTAAATACGATTTATCCTCTTCTTTAGCAGGGGTTCTCTCATTAGGCTCCTAGACTATTCACAGTACCTCTCATTAATACATGAGCACATAATAATGGGAATATGTATATTTCATTTTGTGAGCCATTCTCACGTAATGATGCTGCTCTTAGGACTCCAGCGAGGGGATCTGTAAAAGTCCAGACACTGCACTTCTCTGCATTAAACATTCACAAGTATCATTTATTCCTAGGAAGTATCTTATTTTGTCACTATGTATGAGCCAGTATCACAGAGACCTATGAAACATGAAGGAACACAGCAATTTTCCACAAACTGAAGAATAAAATAAATGTGCAAGGGTATGAGCTGCTGTCATTAGTAAATATCAGCTCCGCAAGTGCCTGTCTGGGGCAAATCTGGCGTTACATCAAATATCTTGATGTATGAGACCTGGTTAGCATTAGCTTTAACCAGGAAAATGCAAATGAAAGCATCACTGGGTGTAATCACTTGCTTACAGCCTCCGTGGTTTTGGCAACCATTTCCTTGTGTGTAAGGAAGATGCGAGTCAAAGTTAAAGTCACTGTTGAGAGGAGGTGCAGAGGGAAGGAAGACAAAATGCAACAACAGACCAAGCTACAGGGCAACACCGAGATTCACAGGAGCTATTTTTCCTTTTTGCTCTATGATGTTGTAATAGAAGAATAAACCTCTTCAGTTTTAGAAAGCCTAGAAGCAAGGGCTATTAACTGTCACAATGACTTTGTCAAGGGTAAATGCATATGCATCTGTGAATGAAGTAACTCATCTCTTTTCAGAAGATAAGCAAAAAAAAATATCCTTTTCCACAAAGTGAAGAGAGCTAGGCAGAAGCCAGGCTTCCATAGAACTGCACTGTTACCTCTGCAGATAATTTACTCTCATTAACTCCTGAACACAGAACAAGGCCAAACACAAGGCATTACACACACAACCTATGTGGGTGGACCACACCAGACTGTGTCTGATTACAGACCAACTTACACCGGAGTGGATTCCACACCCTGGCAGCACTATGTAACATCCCTACTTACAACCTAAGTCATCTCGCTTTGTCCAGGAAATCAAATTACCCAGGTCACACAGAGTGTCTGACAATGCTGGTAGCTAAACATACCTGGGCATGCCTTGAGCCCAGGACCATTCTCAGGTTCCTGTTCCATGGCATCTTACACAGCTTCTTGCTAATATCTCACCAGGCCATGTTCCCATACACAGAAGTTAACTAAAGCTCATTTGCCATCCCATAAGGAGAAAAATGCATTGCTGAAGTTATGAAATCATTCCTTTTATGGGAAATGTCTTTGAGCTGCTTCCCATCAGGCAGCTATTTGAAGCAAGGAGAGCAACAGAACAAAGGTTTTGAAAGACCTGCAAGAAGTAAATCCAGCACTGTAATGCTTCATACAAATGCAAACTTTAGAGGAAGAGCAGAAGCAGCCACTGACCCTCTCAGCTGCAAAGTTACAGGATAAGTACACTTAGACATGCAGGGAAGGAGAATGAAAAAACATGAGATCCTAATGCCCTGCGTGGCCCATGCTCAAAGGAAGCTTCTGCAGCTCTGTGCTACTCCGCAGCGTGCATCAGGGCAAAGGCGGTTGCTGCTTTGTGACTTTGCAAGACCAGCTCTAAAGGGTGGTTTGGGAGCAGAGAACAGGTGGCCTCCCACCCAAAGGGTATTTCCAAGAAGTGATCCTGTTCCCAGCAGCCTTGCCCCCCTCCCAGAAGAGCCTAAAATCCCCCACATCCATCTGCCTCCAACAAAAACAGCGCCAGGCATTCGACGCTTTCCAGGAACCTGACCCCCACAGNCCGGGCCACAGAGCCGGGGTGACGCGGGCGGACTACAGCACCCAGGAGGCATTGCGACCGGGCCGCACCAACCCGCCGCACCGTGACGCGGGGCTGCCCGAGCCAATCCACGCAGGAGGAGGAATGTCAACAAACACAGGCCTCGTGACACCGGGGACAGGGCAGGCAGCCCCAGACACCGGACCAACAGCCACCGGGGTCTGGCCTGGGGTCCTGGGCCCCCAGGCCCCACAGCCGTCGCTCGCCAACGCGAGGCCTCGGGGCAGAACAAGCCCTACCGACCCGCCGCCCTCCGGCCCCTCCATCCACAAACGGAAGGATTCCACTTCACGCTTTCAGATCCTGCAGCGTTTTTCTTAAAAAGCATCTCTAATGTCAGAGAAAAAAAAAATGCTACTGGGCCACGTGGCAAGTTAACTAAAAATTCAAGGAAAAAATGTCATTGGAGAACATGGGTTTCAGAGTAGATCCGTTTTAGCCCCTTAGATTAGACCTTTAGAGCTGACTTTAAAGGAAAAAAGCAACTGCGGGAAACCACAATAATCTAAAAATGTCTACTGCAATTTTTAAACACTTACTGATTGCCACAAGGACAACAGAAAAATGCAAATGAAAATCCTCATGAACCGAAGGCAATCATATGCTACAACGTCATGCTCACACTATTTCTACATTGTCTAGGAAAATGAAATTTTCTTTAGGGGGTACATCCAGACCAGAGGGAGAAAATAAAAGGCAGGCATGCCCAGAGTAACTCCTGTAATTTTATTTTATTTCTACCATTTGGAGAACTTAAGAGCTTCCAGCACAATTATATTCACCACACATTGCACTTCACTGCATTAGCATCCTGGGAGCAGGACTCCCACCTCAACTCCCAGCTACGTAAGTTTTATTGTCCAGAGCACAATTCATACGTTATCTGCTCTGTCATATTTGTCTACCTTCCCCTCACTTATGAGAAGACTTTTTTCCCAGAATATATGTTTGATTACAAGCAGCTGTGAAAAAACAAAATTCCAAAAACTCCATTCAACCTCTCCCAAAATCTAGACTGCTTTGCCATAAATGAACATATTTACCTGGAAGTCATACAAGGCAACGATGTTTTCATGTTTCAGTTCCTAGAAAAAGTAAAACAAAGATGATAAGCTAGGAGCAACAAAGGGCATGCAGAACAAAGACCAAAGAAAAACTCCGTCTGCCTTTACCTTAAGTATTTTAATTTCCTTGCCCAGCAGAGTCTGTGATTTTGCAAGGTTCTTCTTGTTAATGCATTTCACAGCTACTTCCAGCTCAGGTTTCTGAAAGCGAAAAAGTGCATGTGTAATTCAAAGACAGATGTCAATTTCACCATTAATGTACACTGGGATAAGCAGCCTCTCAACAGACTGCAAACACTACTGAAAGAAGGACTCGCAGCACCACAAAAGGCCTCCACTTCATACCGTAATGCATATCCCTCACTTGTTCAGACCTGCCCTCTCCCGAATTATGCTTGCCAGCCCAAGGAGAAAATCCCATGGTTTAGGTTTTTGTTATTACTCGATATGATGATTATCCTCTTATTTAATCACTAAGAATAAATACACTGTGGGAGCCACGGCTTATCCCAAGCCCCGATGATGGAAAATCCACAGAAGGATTGCTTTCCTTTTATTTACCAGTGACCCCCTTGCCTTCCTCTTGGAGGCACGATGCGGAGAAAGGCCAAACTTCAGAGGAATGGGAAACACGAGCAAAACGCGGCCCCCCGCCCGCCCCAGGGCCGCTGCCGGGGGCTCGGAGTCCCGCGGGGCAGGC
>VXAA01001080.1:947070-966442 GCA_013399115.1 Anseranas semipalmata
AGGAGGCCGAGCCCGACACATTTAAAGGCGCCGCCCGCGGCCGGCCCTGAGTCACCGGCGCGGCACGGGGACCCTCGCGCCGCCGGGGTGCACCTGGAGCTGGAAACCGGAGGGCTTACGTTGCTTTCTGCCAGCTGACCCCCCCTTCCCCCCAGAGTCTTTCAGAAATGTTTCAAACTACTAAATAAATGGCGAATTTTTCAAAATTTACTACAAGAACGTCGCTGTGGGGTCGGTGGCAGGGCCCACTGGGCCCCGGGCCTGCCAACACCCCAACGCCCCTCTCCTCCACAGGCCCGCTGTACTGCGGACAGCTAGGGCCCGCTGCTGCTGCTCTCACACGTCCTCTAAGGGCAGCAAAATGGCCCTCGGCCCCACATCCAGGGCTGTTTTCTAGACCTCTAACATGCCCCATCCCTGTCTGCACTCTTATCAAAAGTACAAATTAGAACATAATATTCCAGCTGCAGAGACAACCACACATCTCAGGCAGCGCTCCTGTTTGCGCCTTGCAGTACGGAGTTTGCTTTTTGCTCAATCGTGTGGTATCGATTTGTGTTCAGCTCCCAGCCCCTTTCCTCTGCCCGCAGCTGCCAGGTGGGCACACGTCATGGGATGGCATCCAAGTGTCATCAGCTCACCTGAAATGTCATTTTGTCGTAATCTGACAGTGCAAACAAACACTGCTCTTACAAGGCTGGGCGGCTCTGCAGACACGCAGGGCTGAGGGTGCTCAGTGTCGTGACGCCCAACCTCTGTGGTTATCACTGTTTTCGGCAAAAGTTAGGAACAGGCAGCACCTCACAGCATCAGGCCTTGCTCAAGAGCAGTGGCTGGCTGAAATAGCATCTGGCCTGTGCTCTGTTGCCCTTGGCTGCTAGATAACTCACGTTCAGGTACTGTTCTGAGCTTAAAATGTTGCTGGAAAAACGACAGCTTGTCCCAAACGCAGATACAGAAACAGCAGTGTCTGGTCAGTGGTAGTTTGTACCTCAAACTCCAGCAGAGCTATTAAGTGTTTAGTGGAGATTGTACAAGTGAAGGGTATTCTTCAGTGTGAATTTGATAGAAGTATCTGTTGAAATAGCCTTTGATCCAAAATAAGACAAGGGTATATTTGTGATTTCAGTACTGTCAACCCTCAGAATTAAAAAATTATTACTTTTTCAAAAATACAATATACTTAAGCTACTTGTTTGCTTTCTCACCTTTTGGCCTGTGACATCCACAATTTCAGGCTTTTGTCAATGATCACAAGGGGTTAATTTAAAAGTTAACACAGAAACTAATAAAATGGCAAACATCATAAAACTTGCAGAAAAAGTCAAGCTACTTGGCAAGTGACAGACACAGGAATTTACCAGCTGTTTAAAAGCCACTGTCTTTAACGCAGAACATAACAGTTGCAAAAGTTTAAGGCAGGAAGTGAAGAAAATGTTTTGAAACTTCTTAGATAATTTCTAGGTAGGCAAAATCTTGTATCCCTCCTTCATTGGAAAATAGCCAGGGCACCATGGTTAGCAAGCCTACTCTTGCAAGAACTGCGGTAAAATCTCTAGTGACCACAGGTGTTTCTGCCTTTGTTTTCCTATCGCAGCAGAGACATGCAGTTCCAGTGCAGAGCAGAGGAGGAAGTTGATATGAATGCTGCTCAATTAGAGGCCAAAATATCACATTGATGAATGTTCTTTGTTCTGTACTGCGTGTGCTTATTTGTTATTTCACGTGCTGATGGTTGTGAAAAAAATGTGCATCCTGAATAGGTTTTGATTAAACCTGGGTTCTAAGGTAGCTTTCTGCATGCAGTTACATACAGAGCCAGGCAGCAAAGTCAGACTCCTCCCCACAGCATTTATTTTTATTCTAATCAAAGCAGGTTTGTTTATAAGCAAGCCTGAAGGCTCACTGGGTAACTTTCTAGTGAAGAAGTGGAACTTCAAGGCAGCATAAGAATTTTGAATGTACTCAGAGGTCTCTACAAGGATCAGGACCAAGTTGTACTGGATGCCATGTGCACACCAGAGGCACGACACAATTTTTGTACTGACAGCTTAACATGTGTAGCAATTAAATGGCTCTTAAACGTGTCTTCCAAAAATAGGCTAGTGAAAAGATTTCACCAAACTTCTACAGAGATTTAAAAACTTCCCAAGGACAACTAATAAAGTGTAATGCCACTTGACAGCAAATACAGTTTTGAGATATTTGCAGTGCACTCTGCAGACACATGGTATTAGCAAAACGTTTGTTCATGTTGGAGCAAAGAGGGCTGAAAAGCTTTTTAATTGAAAGTAGGATTCCTCAATTTTTTTTTCCTGTGGTTTGCTGATTAAATACTTAATGCTCTATCAATTCCTCCCTGATGTCCAGAATTGTGAGAGAGAATATTTAGGCCAGCATCCAACATATGTAAATTCTGCTCTCCTCTCACAGTCTCCCATTTGTTAATGATGTAAGTACTACCACCAACAGGTATTCTTCACACGTGGAGGCATTCATCTTTGAGGGGACAGAATATATAGTTCAATTTACTAATGCATGGCTGGGGGAAGATCTGCTGTGATTTATGATGGGTGGAGAACAATACAAACATACACCCAGCTGTGGGAAACCTTAGAATATTTTCTTGAAATTCTTTTGCAAGTTAGTGCAACTTTATCCCTTCTTGTCATTCACGTGTGAAGACAAGCAATGAGACAGCTGAGATCCTGGTGATTCAAATGATACTCTTTTCCAATACCATGTTTTAATCAGCAGTCATAAACATGTCTGTTTCTATCTACAGGAATCCAAGAGTGCCATCCTTACCTCAGGGCTGCAGAGGTACAATATAATTATCTCTGACACGATTCTATACTGTGGAATTGGCTAAAGCTACAGGATTATGAGGGAATTATGTAAGAACAGGCAAAACCAGAATAAAGATTTAGAATAAAGACAGAATAAAGATTTCCATCTAGGGCTAAATTGTTCTTATCGTAGTCCAACCTATGGAATAAATTATCTATATACCCAACCAGTGTAGCTCAAACTGTGACTGAAGCTTATTTAGGTACAGATACACTATTTTCAAACCAGCTAACTCTTTTACCAGTAACCTGGAGCAGCATAGACTTCATCTTGGATTGCAAAGCCTGCCTTGGAAGCTGTGTGGATTCTATGGAGGGCTAGCGCATACCAAGCTGCTTGCTGATATATGTGCTTTGCTGTAGGTACTGGAGCTTCCACGGACACTTAAATGGAAGGTGTATCCATTTGATTATTTCTTCTAGGACAAGTGACATTTTACACTTGCTGCTATATAGCAGAGTAAAGACCTGCATTCACATATCTCAGAGAACCTGTGCCAGATACGTGACATGCTTCTTCATGCTGTTTTAGAGAGTTCTGGCTACTAGAAGCATTCTCCATAGGCCAGACAGCTGTCTTTCCTGAGATCCTAATGTTTTTGCTTTTCTGTTTCAGCAACTCCATCCCAGTGTTCCCCACAGTGTCTGATGAGAGACCAGAAGCATCACAGAGTTAAACCACTGTATCTGGAAGGTGTGGGGGAATCCTTGGCTATTTGTAAAGAACAGGTTCTTTAAATCACTATATATCTGTGTTTTGAAATCAAAGTTCTGTGAGACGCAGAGGGCATCTCTAAGACACTCCTCTGTAATATTTTTTGTTACAGTGATTGCCTCACAGAGGCAATAAGGACCCAGGAAAACATATCAGTGTTTCTGGAGGAAGGGAAATGCCAAACTGTGAGGCTTCGGCACATGAGCAAGATGTGACTGCACATGGATAAAGCCTGTTAATTGGCCACACATCTCTTCACATGAAATAAAAGCTTAAGCCTTAAGATGAGCTTTAACATGAGCTGTGGTACAGTCATAGATGGACACAGAGGTAGTGCTGCTGCCGGGTAATTCATTGAATATTACTCTTGGTATTTCATAGCCAAAAAAGATGGACAGCCTAGCACATGAGGAGTGATCAGGTATGGCTTAGTTTCAGAGTACATCTGGATGAAAAGCAGACACTATTCCTGTAGATTCTAAATTGAATTAAAATTTAGACATGTTAAAACAGTTACACATCTGCTTTCTACAAACTTCCTAATAACTGAGCATAATCAGAAGCATCTGGGCAGAGCCAACACTGACCTGAAGGCTGGATTTTTTACCAGATTTGTCAGGAAGGAGTAAAGGAACTGAATATCCAGTGCTTGACTGAAAATCACTTTGGTGGAAGGAAAACACATAGGTCCACAAATACCCGTAAACTGTAAAAGCAAATATTTAGCTTAGCATTGATGTAATACATACAAGCTGCAGGACTGAATTTAATGGAAAATTAAAATTATGTCTTTTAGTCTCACCCATTTCAGAAGTCTGTCAGTAGGTTAGATTCTGGCTCAGCTACAGTAAGGGTAAAACACAGACCTCAGTGGAACTGCACCAGTGTCATGCTAGGATAAGTGTGTTTTGAACAAGCCATGTTGCATTGCCTTCCTGGAGAGGTTGAATGAGTAAATTTATTTGGAGTCCTGAAAACATATGTAAATTTACAGCAGAGTTGTAAGCTATGTTAAGAGTATTTGTCCATACCTCACACAGGATCTGCAGAAACAGCATACCAACTCTGGTAAAGTGCTTTTATCTGAGAAAGGGAGTGATCCCCCACTCATGGCATCAGCTTTAGGTAATGGAGACACTGAATTAAGTGATAGAGTTCAGAATCCATTCCCCACTGTTCACAGCCAACTACTCCTCCATTGCACACATAGCTGAATCAAAGAGGTTTAGGTGACATCTAAACATGGGACAACACGGCTGGAAAGACTGAATGTTTGAACTCAGCTGCAAGGAACTCAGAGTATGGAGTGCACTCAAATGCCAGTTGCTCTAGCAGTACAGCACCTCGCATCACATGCAGGAGAGGAAGAATCACTTTCCATGCACTTCCCTAGCCCTGTCATATTACATTCTGGATTTATTTACGCTGTGGGCCCCTTTATTGATTAATACCGTTGAGAGATTTAACCAGCCACTCAATTATCCTGGCAGGCCAGGTCTGAGATGTTTTATTACTCCCCTCCCCGCACATACACTCCAGCTCACTGAACAGATTTCATGAATTATTGAAGGCAGTGTTTTTATGTACTCAGCAAGGTGCTCTGGCAAGGGGCTTCATAGGTTCCCCTTACATTTTAATATCAGATGCATTTCAGCTGCTGGCAGAGGGCACTGGGGGCTGTACTCAGTGTTCAGATCTGTTAGTGCCCACATCAAGGACCATTACCTAACCTGCCTGTCAAACAGTTGATTATACTAAATTGAGGTTTGCCAATAAATAAGAGAGTCTGCAAATCTTCCACTCAGAGGAGTCTGTTTTCAGGCTAATTGGAAGCTACTGCTTGCCAAAACACACACTGCATGTCCGTAAGTCAGCAGGTACAATCATGCAGTTCCTTACAAGGTATGGGCTCCCCCCAGGGTAAGAACAGGTCAGTCCCCAGCACCCTCATCCTCCTCACCCGGGCCCATGCCATCCACGGGGCCCCTCAGGTCCCTCCCAGGGAAGCCCAGGTTTGTCAGGAGGGGACATGGGCCTTGACTCACCCTGTGGCCTGGTTCTCTGGGACCTGCTCCAAAACCCTCTCAAGTCAACAGCATCTTCTGCAGCAGCCCCAGTATGCTTCAGCACTGCCCCTTGTTTGGTAACCTCTGTGTTAAAAATAACCTCTCACCTCATGGTAGGAGGAGGAGGAGGAGGAGGAGGAGTGTCATGTCCCTTATCTTTCAAATCTACAGAGTCATATGTTTCAGAGGCCAGAGAATGTCTACTCAGCCTTCAGCCTGGGCTTCTCTCCACATACGGCAGGGCTGACATGGGATGAGAAGGGCGCATAACTCCAGGGAAAACTGCAGGTTTAAGGACCACCTCCTTCCCCAGGAGAGAGCTGAAAATCACGGCCAGAAAGAACCTCTCGACCCAAGAAAGTGTTTCCAAAGCAAGCCAGGTGGGCAGTGAAGTCACATTGATCACCTCGGGTGTCTTTAACCTTAAGAGTCATCTTTAGACAAAAAGCACCTACAAATGCTAAAATATTGGAAGCCAGCAGTGACTTCTCAGAGCAGCCTGTATCTGTCCTGTTATGAATCAGAGGTCTTGGTGTTTTTCCTGCTTCAAAAGCTTGTTCTCCAGGGCTCACTCAGGGTAGGTAACTGCTTCCAGCAAGCTTTCAGCTTGGCCTTGGGAAAGAGACTGCTAGTAAAACTTCCTTCTATTTAGGACTAATTAGTTTGGACATGTCTGTTTTTAAGAAGACCAGTAGAATATACAGTTTCAAGTAAGCATTGCTCCTTACTCATCCCAAGTAAAGACAGGGGAGAAATGATAGTTTTCTTTATTTGCAGACATGTAAATAACAGCTGTTCAGGTTGTAGCAGTGAGGAACGTCCACAGGGATAGGACAAGACATAATGAGGTCAAGCACCAACGAAGGAACTCTCTCTCCCCAATGTCTAATTGTGTGGTTGGTTCAGGATGCAACCAGACTGCATAGGCAGCAGAGCACCGTCACTGTGGGAGTGTTTTTGGAGCAGGTTGGGCAAACATCTGGCAGGAATGACACAGGCAAGGTTAAAGCATGGCCTTGGACAAGCAGGCTGCATAATGCTCAGCTCTCTCCTGCTTTTTGTGATTTGTCTTCAGTGTACTGGTTTTGGGCAGAGGCTGAGAACATCTCTCCTAAATCCCCAAGATAAGCAGTTAGGAGTAATTCAGACCTTGGATGTTATCATCCTATTCCAGCTCCTACAGATACAAAGAAAGAACGCTTGGGAAAAATCAGGCTCTTCCACTGGACCTGTTATCAGCCAGCTTTTTCAGCTGACAAGGACAGGCTGCCTCACAGAAATATAAAACTAGGTACAGAAGAACATTGTAGTGAGTCTCACCACTGCTGTTTGCAACAGCAAGCAGCTGGGATCAGTACATTCATTGCAATCTTCCAAAGCAATGATCCCTTTTCCTTGTGCATTCCTAGGAAACCAGGGAGGGACAATACTCCAGCACCGAAGCCTGAAACAATGAGGGGAGGAAAGGTTTTCAGTGGAGCATCAGAAAAGTTTTACTGTTTAGTGCTTCCAGACTCATTTTATAAAACAAACAAACAAACAAACAAACAAAGAAAAAAAAAACAAGAACAACAACAACAACAACAAAAAACCACCAGATCTGCTAAGATGTCATACTTGCCCATATCTGTACCCCAGCACTCATGCCCCACAGCAGAGGAAGATCTAAGCACAAGGAGGCAACGAAATACGAGTTATTTTTACTTTGATTTTTAAAAATTTCTTTCCTTCTTTTTTGCACATATCTGAGCTTTTTGCTCCATGAATTCAGATGGCAACTACCCAAAAATGCAGTTTAGCTGAAGCACTTGGCTGGGGTTGAAGATATGTAGCTGCTGACTTCCTGCTTCACAAATGAGAGATGCATTTCTGAAAGGTATTTAGGTACTTAACTCCTCTAGATGCCTGCCTTTTCCTCTCATCTGTGTAAGTGGCAAGGTCTTTGAAGACCTAATTTTTCCTACTTATTTCTGTACTACTTTGATTTCAGTAGCAACTATAATACAGTAATTGTTACATCCAATTAAAGATCAGAAATGTATGCATCTCAGCAAGCAGCCCTGTTGTCATTTGCCCCGTGTCAAGTGCAACAAGGTACAGTCACTAATAAAAACAAATATCTGAATGAAAGTAAGAGAAAAAAGGCTAACCATGATTTAGGAATTCTCTGTCCATAGCTGATGCTCCCCTGGGGTAGGTACAAACTAGGAGAGTTGTTCAGCTAATAAGCCAGGATAACCCTAACGTTTCCCAGCAGGGTATTTTGTTTTTATTGACACTGTAAAGTGTTACAGGATGCAATCACGATATATATCCAGGCACTGGGAAGACACCAACATGGCAGTACTGGACAAGATCATTCAAAACCATGAGGACTACGGAGGTTTTCCATGACTCACAAAATTTAGTCAAATGTTCCATGACTCATGGATTAACCTAACAAAACCCAGAGGAAAGAAAAGCTATTGGGCTGTTAGTTGACAAGAGCCTGTTTAAAATTAACATGGCGTAATAAGCAGGACACCAACACCATCTTTTTGACTCTTGAGAAACTTGGAAGGAAGAGTTGTATCCACCCACTTATTAACAGGGGACCTGAGCTGAGGTTGTGTAATTAGGATGGGACACTTTTCACAGCTTCGAGGCTTGAATAGCAATATTAATATAATCCAATTACAGAAAACATAACCAGATGCAATAAACTATTAATACTAGCTTATACTTAAATGCAGTTCTGTTTTATTCCACTGCAAATAAACAAAATCAGGTGAAGAGACAGAAACCAGAAAGTAGCCTTAAGTGAACCACTTGTTAAAAATACTGTAACCACTGTTAACTGGTCCCCCTTCTGCCAAAATCTTATATGCTTGCTTAACTCTGTAACAGGAACAGTCTGCTGTGTAGCTGACCCTGTGGACAGAGCATTGAAGGGGGAGCTGACTGCCCCGGGGACTTTGGAAACATGGCCTCAAGTTCCCCTGTTTTGCAATAACTTCCTGGGAAGCTCTGGGCAGGTTGCTTCCACCTCTGCAACTACAAGAGTGTAATATACTGGCAAATTAAATAGTGTAGATGAACATCTCTATGCCCTGTTCTCTCTGTAAAATGGGGAGGGTGGGATTGGAGAGTAGAGAGGATGAAATACATAAAATACGGGGAGGGCACTCATCTACTGCAGTACCAGAGGCCATAGAAGCACCTGGGATGCTTCTTGTTAAACAGGCATAAATCCAGAGGAGCACAAGGGGATTGGCAGAGGAAAGCTTGTCCACCGGGGGACTTGCAGGGAATAGAAAGTGCTTCATTACTTTTAATTTGGTATTCAGTCTCAACCTGACACTTAACATATGTGGGATCCTGATGGCCTGTTTGAATTCTCTTCTATAGCCATAATAAGAGAGACCTAAGTCCAGGGAGCAATGCGATGCATTTTGCATTTGAAGCATCACAGCCAGTTTGGTTTAAGTGATAACACACTTTGAATGATTCTAGCAATTCTGATTAGATGTTAACAGACATTTTCTTCTTCAGAAGCTATATATAGAAAAAGGGGAAAAATAGGCAAAAGGATATGGTTTAAGTGGCATTAAGGGGAAAGAGGGGAACACTGGAACTATTTGTTTTAAGAGAACTTGTTTATTTTTTTGATGGTGATGTTATCCTGTAGTTTATAAGACTAAGATTTGTTTGGCATAAATTCCTCCAGATCTCAGGGTTTATATTGAAAATCAGATTTTTCTGTCAACAGACAATCTTCTAAACTGACATAGCATCTTTCATGAAATAAACTCCAAGCACTTCATAGACCTCAGGTCACATGTTTTAAGACCAGACTCTACCATTCTGATCTTGCAGCCTACCCTCCTGAGAGCAAAAGCCAGAGAATTTAACATCTTGCTCATATACAAACCCAGAGCCTCAGTCAGAAGAAACAAACCTGACTTCATTGACTTGCTCCATCAGAGGATCTGGTTAATGCCAGCCAGCATACTTAGGAACAGAATCAACTTGAAAGACATGTAACCACTGTGGCATCAGTTTAATATGTCATGGGACACCACATTAGGCCATGATAAAAAACTGCTGCCACATGTATGGGTGCAGATGTTGCATAAGGCTCAGAAGCACTATCCCTACAATCCTGACACAGAACCAACCATTATACATGAGTAGGAAGAACAGCCATAGCAAATGCACACTCATTTTCTCTCCTGGGTTCATGTCTCATTCTGATCATTGCATATGAATGAAAGCTAGAAGGATAATGTTTTTATAGATGTGAGCTTTAGTTTTTCTTATGGTGAGCTTCAGGGGAAGGGTCCCTCTATAAGCAAATAGGACACCCCAACAGCATTCAAAGAAATACAGGAAAAAAATGTACCAGAAACAATCAAAATACAGCCATTATCAGCCACTGAAAGTCAGCACTGTCACTAAATGAGTTGCAGCCCGCAGACCCACTCGTGTCAAACCAACCTAATTTGATTAGAGAAATTCTTTGTGGTTGGATTCAGTTAGAAAGACCATAGGCAAATAGGCCCTGAAGCAAATGATACCATTTTAACAACATAAGTATACTTTTACCTGAATCATAGAGGATATGCTGTTGCATAACGAATCAGATGCCCTCCCTATAATCATTTAGCCAGTTCCTTCATGATACAGAAGAGGCACATGCCCGTCTGCATCACGCAGGAAACATCCCAGCTCTCCCTCTATCAGCACAGCATCACCCACGTGAAGGCATCACTATGCATGGCAGCAGCAGTGAATTATTTAGCATCCCCGCCAAGAGGTCCTGAATAGCACACCATATTCTGGATTTAGGCTAGCCATTCATTGCTTTTCTTTAGCAAAGCTCTTGCCAGCTCTTTAGCTTTTAACAGACTTGCCAATATTAGGCTATTTTGATAGTGGCAATGAAGAACCATTGGGCTGCTAGACTACGAGGCTGCTGGAGTACCTGCCTGATTACCTCTGGCAGGGGAGAAGAGGTGAAAACTTTCAGGAGAACACAAGTAATGAGGATGTTCCAGGTTCACAGTGTGCAATAATTAAAGCCGGCATTAAACCTGTTTTGTAACTGCACATAATGACCGGCTTATGCACTGCTGACTTGCATAATGTCTGCACTTTTTTGGTTTTGTTGTTGTTGCTGTTATCCAAGAAACCAAGGCCTCTTCATTGTTTACATGTTAACTTCATTAAAGTGTAATACCTCTTATCACCCAGCTCTTTGTAACAGGTTGGCTGTGTACATGTGTTTTCCAGGAAGTTTCCAACGGCTCTCCTTGTGCTGATTGCAGGAGCTGTTATCAATCAACTGTTTTTAACTAGACAATGATATATACATAACTTCTGTAAAAGGTTTGTTTTAAACCTAAGTTCCATACGTGTTGAAAAAGGAAAGCTGTTTGGCAAAGTTATCTCCCTGCACCCTTGTGTCTTTGACCTGAACCCACTGCCAGTGCTAGGGACCCAGGAACAGTAAAGGATTTGGCCCTCTGCTACCCAACTCCTCAAATGTCAGCAAATGTCAGGGTCAGGCCATGCTGATAAATTGAATTTAAGCCTTTCTAATGTGAGCCATATAGAGTCTACCCATCTTTTACCCTCAGCCTGGAATATCTACATTTTCATATATACTTTTGTTACATCCCTGCTAGGCATGATTTTCAAGTGTCATATGGAGCCTGGAAGGAGAGCACGACAGAGCACTTCGTGAAGCAGGCTACTGGGAGATTCCTCAGCTCTTACACGACCTCTGAAGTGACCTCAGTAAGAAGCAGGGAGCTTGAAGTGCCTGCCAAAATTGAGCCTTTTTGGAAATGCAGACAGCAGCTGAAGCAGACAAACAGTGCTTCTTGTCTCTTTTGCCTGTAATGAGTATGACAAAAAAGCAAGCCAGAAAAAGCCTCGTCTCTGACACTATTTTTTTTCCTAAAGGTCTTGATTTTTTTTTAATAGTTTTTCTGTTAGCTCAAGTAGAGATGATTTAACTTTATGCTATAATACATAATACATCCACGCTGTGTAAAATGAAACACTAGAGAGATCTTGCAAAGTACAGCACAAAGAGAAAGTAATTATAAAAGGTATTTAAGACTGAATACTCAGTCCTTTATATTTCAGGAATAACGAATTCCTGATAAGAAATTTCTGAGCCAAAAAAACTCACAGTCAGACGTCTGGAAAAATCCCAAATTAACTTGAGAAGGCAATCAGAATTTGTCAAGCAAGAGAGGTTACCCAGTCCAGGCTGATGCTAGAAAAGGCTGGTAGGACTGGGATGCTCTGGGCATAACAGAAGATCCAAAATACTACAGAGAAAGAGGGGTGGAAAAAGTTAGGATTCACATACAAGAGCACGTGGAGCCCAGGCTACTGGCACATGCCAACTGGTCAGAGATCAAGCCTTACTACAGATTCCATCACTTTTGCAAGGATTTGCAAAAATTGGTTACATAGCTTACCAAAAAAAAAAAAAAAGTGGAAAGACTCCCATCTTGTTTTACAGCCAAAGTGTCATCAACACATCACTCAGAAAGGAGCCAGGTGGGGTACCCAGGGCAGAAACATCGTTGTCCATCCCTCTGTTACAGAGTCCTGCTCCAGAAATAACCCTGTGAGCTGTGTGGAGGCAAGGAGAGCCCACAGGACAAGGCAGCATGAGCTTTCTTGGGACTCTTCAAACTCCTGGTCTGGCAGGTTGGTGTGTGAAATCCCACACGGCTGGATATGCCTTTCTTTAACCTCCAAGTTTTGAAGAGACCCAGTGACACCAGCACAGCTCCATTTCTGAGTTCATACTTGATCATTTCACTGTCCTGTTCCTGGCTTTACCAAGTGCTGAAGCACAGCAACTTCCCACGGACCAAGAAGCAGAGATTTGAAGTTCATGAATTAATTGCTTAGCAAACCTCTTTGGCTCCTTCATCAGCTCAGCCAAATGAAAAGAATAGCTCCAGTTCCAGAGAAACTCAGCCCTCTACATGGCTTTGAGCTTGGGACTTCCCAACAAAAGGCAATTCAGTTTTTTTTTCAGGTGCTCTGAAGTATTTGCATGCAGACTGACAGCTTGCATCCCAGGCTGTAGGACAGAAATCAGTAACAGAGCTCCAGAATTCGTGATGAAAATGCTGTTCTGCAGGAAACCACGCACAAAGAGCAGACACTTTTCATTTGACACAGGAAAAGTCTGAGGACTTTCTTTTAAAGGCCATATTTCTATCACACTCAGTAATTTCCCCCAGCTTAGAACCCAACTGGTAACTGTAGGTGTTTCAGCTTGATGAGGTTGTGAAGCTAGAGCCAGCACGGTGGAAATCCTGCACCACCAGGCTCTGCAGAAGCTTGTCATGTATTGCCTGAATGGAAAGAGTAACAACTGAACACAAATATTTGAGTTCCTCTTTGTTCCTGGCAGGGTTCTTGCAGCATACATGTGAGCAGATTGCATTTGTTTTTGCTGGGATGGGAGAAGCAATAGAGACAGCAGGGTATGAGCCGAATCCAGCCCACAGCAGAGGCAAATGTTCCTGGTGCTGTGCCCACGTGCGCAAGGCTGGAGCACCGGCACGGTTAGTTTTATCAAGCCAGGGCGAGTTGCTTCCTGGAGCCTTATCGTGCTGTAGATCAAGGATGGTTGTTTATCGGGAAGAGCAGCACAGGGCAGAAGCTCCAGCTAGTAAATCCTCAGCCTGTGGGTGTGTGCAGAACTGAACCAGCTACCAAAACGCCCCAGCTCCAAGTAAACATTCAGCTGGGCCAGACTTGGACCTACCTTAAAACTGCTCCAGCTTGGCCACATGCCACTTGATGAGAGCAAAGCGCTAGCCAAACAGCAGCACCCTTCAGAATAATGGCATTCTCCTGTCCTTATTTCAGAGCAGGGACACTGGAGAGCTCAGTGACCCCAACTGCATGACCATATCTGTTTACCCCATTTTCACATCCATCTGCAAGTCCAAATACACAGCACTGCTGTTGCTTATAGGGCTAATTTGTCTATATAAGCAGTTAGAGTGTGGTCACCTTGTATTTGGCACTGTGGAAATCCATGCAAGATGTTTGCCCATCCCAGGAAGCCCAGGAGCAGGAGTTGAGGCCCCTGCTGTCTGCAGACCCAGAAGCCATGAGCAGGCTTCGTTTCACTAATAGTGCTGGTGCAATTCAAACAGTCTGTGGAAAAACAAACCCAGCCCATCGGTTAACATGTCTGATTCCCTGGCTGGCAGCCCAAGGAGAGAAGCTCAAGAGCAGAGCACAGCAGAGGGTGCAGAGGAAATCCCTCGAGTCAGACACTGCTGCAGAGGTTCATCTGCCCAGCTGGCTGCTGCTCCCCTCGCCCTCCCATCACAGGATTTCAGTGACCAGAAGCTGCGCATCACCAGCTTAGAGTACAAGTCCTTAGTGACATAATTTGCAATGGATATGAGGCAAGATTAGAGTTAACTTCTAATATTTTTTTTTCTACTGCTCACTCTGCCTGAATTCAGTATGGTTTGCTAACTACTGCACGGGTTTTTGGGCTGCCATTTAAAAAATAAATCTACTCTACACTCCTGACTGCAAGAGGAAATAAGCGAAGGAGAAAGTCCAGCAGCAACGTCGTCTTTGCTGCTCTGCCCATGAAGATGGGCTCAAACAGACACAGCAGCTGCACAAATTGGTCTTCTGCTGCAGCTGAGCTTCTGCAGCACTGGGAACAGCAACCCGAAGTATCCACCTCCAAAAGTTCAGTGATATGATGGACATTCATTGATAGCGAGTTATTCCGCAGCACGTCAGAGCACTTCACACCCATCTATGTCCGCATGCTTCAGAAGCTGGGTTCAGGTGAGGCCAGAGCCCTGACGCAGCTGGAGAACAATGCCCTGCTTTCTTCCTGCTATCTGCAGTACGGTTACACCCCCAGCAGCTCAGCTGCATGCACCGGCAGAGTCCGGCCAAGCCCAAAGCTGGAGATAGCATGTACATAAATACACACACACCACAAGGACAGACAGGCAATCACACAGCTCTGCCTCTTGGAGCCTGTTTGCAGGTATTTGTTTGCTCACACTTAACAACAAGCAAAAGCAAGTAGGAAGTGGGTTTGAATTAAAACTGAAAACCATGGTTGTGTTCACATAATTGTGGAATTGCAGAGCACTCCCAGGAGCATTGCCTGTGGCTCCTTCAGATGTTTGTCATGCCCATTTCTCTTGGCAGCCTCCTGCTGGGACTCAAGGAGGTAGGAATTGCAAAGGGATCAACATCTCCTGGCGAGCACTGGCCGAGCCAGCCCATATCAGTCACTCTTCAGCTACTTACAGAAGGAGGGACATTATCCTTGAACAGCATTGCCCAGGGCCTGTGGAGGTGCCAGCTAACACAGCTGCAATCCTCTTGTCCCACACCAAGGGGACCGGCAGGATGGGACAGAGCACAGAGCCCTGCACCTATGGCAGCATGGGAGGCAAGGAAGCCTGACCTGGCTGTGCACAATAATCAGATGGCAACGTACTGAAGAGCATTTCACTTTGCTAGCGAGAAACTGCTCATGCCAGTGGAAGCCCAGGGGCACAGCAGCACCGGGACCATTGTCCTTTGCTGCAGGCAGCCCCACACAGACTGGGATGCCGCTGGCAGCGGGGCAGCTGATGGATGAGCTGCAGTGACAGCACATGCGGAACCAAGCTTTTCCATTGCATCACTGCTACCTTGCTTGACCCAAGGGTTAAGAATAGCAGCCGGGCTCCACCAAACATTCTGCTGCCAGAACGAAGCTATTTTGAGGCTGCGGGCAGCAGCAGGCTGGCTCCCCTGGCAGGGCCGACCCGAGGTGGGGCCCAGCAGCACCCCAAGGAGCTGGAGGCCGATGGGGACATGACTTCATTCCTATAGCACGAGACGTGCCAAGTGGTCGGCATGTGCTTCACAGGGTAGGATTAGCATGGGCCTTGCAAAACTCTGCCCGCCCAGGCATGGCTTTTGCTTAGAGGGGTTCTGACCTCACTTGTTTATCCTGGTTGCACATTTTCATGAAAGCTTTCCAGAGCCAGCAGAGCTGAAGAAAGTGCATTCCTGACAAGCTGCTCTCAGCCCCTTTTCTTTCAACTCAAGACTCAGCAGCATACACAAGGCATTGTGTTTCTTATGAGGCTAGAATAGGATCTATGTCCAGTTTCTTCTTTAAAGCTATCCTGAGGGTCCAGGCATGGTGCTTATCACCTGTATAGCAGCTTTGAGCTCTTTCACAAGCTCTCATTGTAACACAGAGCCCCTGCACAGGCTCAGGCAATGACCACATCCGAAGTGAGCTGAGGTAATGGAGGAAGCCACAGAGCAATGCTGAAGTCAGGTCCAGGACCCAGTGTGAAGTCTCATTCACCAGGCATATTCAGCTCCTGCCTGCTGCGAGCCCAGGGCTGGGCCTCTCACTTGCATGTCAAGTGTGACACCATTCCCTCTGCAAGCTGCACTCACGTGCCAAGGACACCTCGATGTCCCCTGCGCATCTTTCCCATCAGAAAAGGAGGCTGTGAGGGAGATGGATGCAGGAGCACTGCGCAAGCATTACTGAGCACTAGAAATGCTCTCTCCCTAGGAGGCGAAATGTCTGCACCCCTCTGAGGCACAGGGCAGGGAAAAGCAGGAATTCCCCCGTGTACATGGGTACCTCAGGAGAAGGAGCCAGCTGAGCATCCAGAATCATTGCCGAGTTGCTCTGCTCTGCTTCAGTTTCTTTACACCCATTTTCACTGCAGCCTGGGAACACCACTGCTGCCCAGCGGGCACATCTGGACAGAGGCTTTAAAGCAGCACCACAGACATCCGTCAAATCCCCGTCATGCAAATCTCCCTTTGTAAGCATTCCCAGGCCACTGCAGTCCTGCTCGCTCCTGACCTCGTATTCCCAGGTTGGGCTACCAGAGACTTGCTAAATATGATGTGGGACTTGTTGTCCTCATGAACCTGGGCTGAGGGCTTTGCTATGCCCTGATGAGTGGTGCTCACCAGTTATATAGAGGTACAAGGAGCTCTCTAACCACAGGTGCCTCCAGAGCTCCAGGATCTTTCCTAACAGGCCATCAACTCCAGCCTGAGCTGTGCAGTTTTGTGATGGGGAGGCAGGACTTTGTGGCAGATGAAGAAAAAAGGGCAGATGTACACAATTGTGGAAAAAGGGACTGTTAAAGCAGATAATTGCTGTAAAACACCTTTACTTTTACGTGCTCAGAAAAATAGAGCAGTTACAAGCCTGGGCTAAGCATAATGATGACATTTCAGATAAGGTCAAGCACAGTGATGCAAATAAGCAGGACAAAGAATTACCACTGCTTCTGTGAAAATCCCTCCCCACGAGCTCTGTTTGAAGGCAGGGTTTCAAGGCGCCAGCATGGTTTCATCACCACAAGCCCCCATTGGCCACAGTTACCCCATTACTCAGCAACTTCAGAAACAAACAAACCCATCCTATAGCTCTGCCTCCTTACTGATGCACAGTGTGCAGCATATAGGTGCCTCCCCATCCACTTGGAGCAGGAGGGGAGTCCCCAGGAGCAGAGGAGCTGCAGGATGCGAGATGCTTTCAGACAGCTGGTAATGAACAATCTCCACATGAAGACCACCCAACACCATAATTTCATAGTCTCCAGATAAAAGCAGCCCCAGATCCCCAATAGCCATCAGTTTCTCTGACATTGTCACCGAGTTGCCCCATAATCACCAAGCTCCCTGTCCTACTCCACAGGTAAAGCATGCCAGTGGCCACCCCGGCTTGCCTATTTCTGCAGTACGGCTGAGGTGGCAAGCTAAATAGGGCATTTCCACCCTTTGAAACTCAAAGGAGTGGCCCTGCATACAGACAGGCTTTTGCAGTCATCACCTGAGCTCCCACCCCCAAATCACCTCTTGTTCTGAGGGACAGGAACAGTCTGAATGTCTGATCCCAAGTGAGACTCTGAGGTTTCCAGCTGCACAACACATTGGCTGGGTTTGGCTTGTCAGACGCGGGGTGGGATGGCCTCTCCCCAGGATGCGCGTTTCCTTACACGAAGTCCAAAGACATCACCACAATCCAAGCAGCCCAGCCCATAAATCTTAGTGCAGTTCCTTGTGGAGCTGGTGAAGCCTGGTCCCCACCGCAACGAAGTGGCCTTGCTGTCAATGCTGTGAGCCAGCAATTCCTCTGCCAAGCCATGCTTGCTGAAAGCTGCTTGGAGCAGACTGATCACTACTCCAGCAAAAGCCAGGACTGGGCTTCATTT
Source organism: Anseranas semipalmata (assembly GCA_013399115.1). NCBI lineage: Eukaryota > Metazoa > Chordata > Aves > Anseriformes > Anseranatidae > Anseranas > Anseranas semipalmata. Next base: position 964,955 of record VXAA01001080.1, read on the forward strand.
TTTGACTGTTTTGAGTGTGTAGTCAAACTCAAAGCCCATTTAAAAAAAAAAAAACAAACAACCAAAAACACAACCCAGATCCCTTCTATATCATTGAAGAACAAGCCCACCAGAGCTGGCAACCTAACATCAGGTTAGGGTTTCACTGCTGATAGGATAATAGGATAATAAATCTTGCCAGAGGTTTGGGATTTTATTATTACATTTTTTATTTTTTTTTCCAAACCAGGGACCAGAAATTTGGGTGGAAGACAGGGAACTGCTCTGGCAGCTCTTGTAATAATCTTATTGGTACCACGAGGCCAGTAATAACTTGTACTGCAGAAGACTCTGCTTCCCAGTGTGCAGCCCCAGCACATGCTTACAGAAATCCTCCACATACCATCCAGCTCTAATAGTCTCTCCTATTCTTAGCACAAACTTGCCTTCTTAGAGACTATTGCTCTGCCACGTACTCCCTGCTTTTGGCTGTCCTATATCCCCCCCAGCCTGTCCAGCCCCACGCGGGCCAGCCAACTCCCCCGTCTAGAAATTTCAGGGAAAAGCAAGCATGTGATCCACAGCACCAAGCTTACCAGGAACTGCTGGAACATGGAGAGCCAGGATGAGTCCCCTTGCCCAGATGAGGCATCCCCCAGGCTCACTATCCCAGCAGCACTGGGTTCAGCCTGGCTCGCACACCACATGCACCTGGCAGAGGAGATGGAAAAAGCAAGGTGGCAGGGCTGGAGGCAGCTCTGGGATTTGTCCTCTCCCAACCTGCCATCTGAGAAGCAATAGGCATCTCCAGGAGCTGTGGCTACACAAGAAGAAGGTAGGAGCACCCACCTGCTGATAGAGAACATCAGCTGGAGTAGCTCTACCTGAGCTATGGGGCTGACCCCCAGCACCTGCTCTCCTGGCCCACAGCTGTGCAAGGGCATTTGCTGATTAAACTTTGGGGCTGAGGAGAGAAATTTCATTCTTAATAAGTCTGAAAGTCACATTTTAGAAAAGCCTTCTGAGATAAGGGCTGAGTCTTCCCCTCAGCTATACAGGGGCTGTGGGAGGCAGCAACCTTTTGTTACACACATGCCTGACGTGTGATTTCAGTCAGCGAGCAAAGAGGAGTCCCTTCTCAACAGCTTTATTGTGTTTCTCAAGCTGTTGAACACCAGGTCTTGTCTGAGATGAATTGTTCTTAATGTTATTATTATTATTATTTTTTAAATCCAGGCATTGCCATGGCTTTGGTGTTTGAAAACTGATCCTGCCCAACTTAGTTTTTTGTTCTTTTTCTCTTTTTCTTTTTTCCATCTTTTTCTTTTTCTTTTTCCTTTTTCTCTTTCTATCTTTCTCTTTCTCTTTTTCTTTTCTCTTTTTTACTTTTTCTCCTTTTTTTCCTTTTTCTTTCTCCTTTTCTCTTTTTTTCTCCTTTTTCTTTTCTCTTTTTCTTTTTCTTTTTCTTTTTCTTTTTCTTTTTCTTTTTCTTTTTTTTTCTTTTTCCTT
>VXAA01001080.1:966505-1020717 GCA_013399115.1 Anseranas semipalmata
TTTTTTTTTTTTCCCCTTTTTTCTTTTTTTTTTTTTTCGTTTTCTCTTCCCCCCCCTCCCTTATTCCCCCTCCAGCGCTCCGTGGCGGCCCCGGGACTGCCGGGCTGCTGGCGGGGCTCTGCTGCCCTCCGGCGGCCGCGCAGGGCACGCCCGCTCGGCCCGGGGCCGGGCGAGGCCGCCCGGTGTCCGCCCGGTGCCCGGAGGCGCTTGAGGCCGCACGCCGAGAGCGAGCTGCCGGTGCGCCTGGAAACGGCCGGGGGGGTCCGCACGCCCCGTGCCCGGGGGCAGACGCGCGGCACTGGGGCCCCCGTGGCCTTGTGGTAACCCCCGGCAGCCCTCCTTGGCACGCTGCGCAGCCCTACCGCGCTGCTCCGTTTTGGGTTAAAAATGGCTTTGCCCAGGGGTTTTGACCTGGGGGAGTTGACCTCTGCCACGCCGGGGGCCGTCAGCCCCCCCACGCGGGACTGCTGCATCCCCACGGGGAACGAGCAGCCGTAAGGGTGGCTCTGCCCAGCTCCGCGGCACGGTGGTCCCATCCATCTCCACATCTCCGGGGCTTTGGCCCAGGCACCTCTGTGTCCTCCTGGGGCTGGAGGAGCGAATCTGCCACCCTGCCCTCCACTGACACTGAAGGGTTGCCCCGGCACTGCTGAAACCCTCGTCTCCGTCTCTGCCTGCTGCCGAGGGCTCTCGGTATAGTGGTGTCTTTGTGCTGGGGACATCTGCTCGCAACGCCCCAGCCCTCCGGCTGTGACCCTCGGGCGGCACTGACCCTTCTGGCCCTGTGCTGAACCAGTGACCTCCCGGGGAAACTCTCCGGCTGCCATTTCCGTCCTGGGATGTGATCATCCCACACCCGGGGCTCACCGCGGCCGTGGGGCAGCTTTGCTGGAGGCAGAGCTGTGATTGCAGCACAGCGGACATCCTGGTCAGCTTTCATCCTGTTACTTTGGGTACCAGCACCACTGCAAGCAGGCTAGCAGGACAGCAGGTTGCACTGGTGGCACAGTAGGACATCCTCGATGCTAGTAGGGACAGACAGGGCACAAGGTGGGGCGTCTGGAGTGAATGTCACATAGCACGGTTACACGCTCTGTGGTTGGCAACAGAGGTGGTTGGTGCACCACTTGGGGTGGATTTCAACTGCTTTATACGTTGAATTCATGGAGATAGCCAACAAGGCCTTTCTCCTCTGCAGAGCACGGAGCTGTCCTCCCCTGCCTGCCAGACCCTCAGCACATGGGGATGGTTAGTCCTTCAGCATGTGGCTACTACTGAAATATTATTTATTGTCTGCAGCTGGAGTCAGGGGACAACGGTGTGCTCCTCCTGCACTGACAGAGGTGTCCAACGGGGCCTCAGAAAGGGCCTCATCCCAAATTGCATCAGGCCTCAAGAGAGAAACAGGAGCCACGGGCTGAGCAGGCTTGGATGCGCCAGTGCAGCGAGGGCCCTGGGAGGAGGGGCTGCCCCAGGCACTCACCATGGGCTCACTGTAGGAGCAAGAAAAAGTCCAGGACCATCCCCATGCAGTTCTTGACCTTCCTTCTGTCACTCTGAACTCTTGGCTGAGGCACCGGGAAGAGTTCAGTGCTGACAGGGCGCATCCCTCCCCACCCCAGCCAGGTGTGACAGCACCACAACTGAACTCCGTACATCTCAATCCCTCCCAAAACATAAAACAACATGAAGCGGAAGCTCCAAGGGCAGAGGAGTTCCTGCGCAGGGATTAGGCTGGTGGGGTGGCTGTAATTGCATCCCATCCATAAACGCACTCAGCAAGTTGCTGCTTGCGCGGAGGTAAGGCTGCGCCCGAGCCTGAACAGTCAGCACCTTACTGAAGGTGGCAGGCTTGATCTGGCAGAGGACTGGGAGATCTGTGTGTAGGCAGCCAAGGTTTATTAGGTAAATTGTTAAATTCAAATGACTTGGATACAAAGATAAGCTGCACTGCCTTCTGAAAGGCAAAGGTGTTTCTGACCTGTAGGAACTGATACAGGTTACCAAGAAATCAGTTACCACGGCGGATTTGACAGTAAAACGATCACCTTGCAGTTAATCTTAGTGGAGTCAAAGTTTCTTTTTACCTAGTACATCCAATGGGATGTGTATGCATGTCAGCACAACTACTGCGCCTCTCCCACAGCCCCGCTGCCTTCCTGCGGGATGCTGCCGCCTCTGCTGTCCTTGTCCCATCACAGCAGCTCTCCCCTCCCTCGTCCGCAGCGTTTAACCATCCAAAGCAACACATCTCTATGGAACATTTCTAAATTCAACATTAGGCTGCTCTCATCTTTAACTGGATGGGGGAATAAGAAGGTGCAGAACTCAAAAACTGTTATTAGACCTTTAAACTAAAATTAAAAAGAAAAGAAAAACAAAAACCCACTGTTCACTTCTCATGGAGAATTCAAAACCTTCACTGGCATGTTCCTAGGAATGTTTTTCTGCTTGCAACAGCTAGCGGCATGGGACCGCATCCACCTCCGGTCCCTGGAGCACCACAGCGTTGTCTCCTCCGCGGGTGAGATGTCATAGGGCTACACACACCAGTGCTGCTGTCCACACGCTCGTCAGCACGAGGCTGGCTGACAGTCCGAGCACGGGGCGAGCCTGCAGGGACTCGGAGGACGAGGTGCAGGAGCAGACCTCGTAGCCGTTCTCTGAGCGGCTCTCGTCATGCTGCCCCGGCTTGGAGCGCGCCCCAGTCCTGCTGCTGCCGGCTGCTTCTGGGGAGTCAGCCTGCATGTCGCTGCACACCAGCCAGTCCCTGGCGATGGACCGGGGGTAGCCAGCCTCAGCCTCCAGCTCACTGTCCAGCACTCGCCAGTACTCCTTGCCCCTGAAGAAGTAACTTGCACCTGGGAAAAAAGACCAAAGCCCAAAGGCAGGATGAGCGGGGATGGGCAGTCCCCCAGGAGGACGGCACAGGGCATGGGGAGCAGCCCAGGAGTGTTCCTGCCCTGCGGAGCCATGGTACCGCTGCTTTTGGCTGGCACCAGGGTGCGGGAGCACCGCGGCTGCTGGCAGGGTGCTCCAGAAGATGCTGCTGCACCTGCCCGACCATGGCCTCTCCCACACGGCTGAGCCACCAGGCTGCGGTGAGATGCTGGCTGCTCTGTGGTGGGTCCTAGGGCAGGTCCCTGGTCCTGCAGGTGTGCAGGGTTAAAGCCCGAGGGAGTCCACAGCTGTATGCACCGCACACAGCCCAGCGCCTGGTCCTGTAACAGGGCACAGTGAGGCTGCAGGAGACCTCACCCACCTGTCAGTGCTGTCCATGTGCCCAGACAAATGACCTAAACCTGACTTGTCCTCCCTGCATGAGTGGCTGGTTGTGCCCAACAGCTTCTGAAATTTGGAAAGCCTCTGGAAATGTCCCTGCCCGTGCCTGGTTTAGCAGCTGCAGTTACACTGCGAGGTCATCAGTAAATAAAACCTGGAAGTGCCACTTTATTGTGAGGGAGCGGCTGCTTTTAGACATCTCCCATGACAATTTTTTTTTGTGGTCTTTGAAGGGGAAAGGAGCCACTGAGAAATTTCATCCCTAGAAAACAAGTGCGAAGTCTGGGCAAAACATTTCCTTTAAAAATATTTTTTTTTGCCTACATTCTCATATATCTAGCTAAAACATCCAACTACAAAAAAATCAGTGAAGAATGAACCAGCAGGTATTAGGATAGAATTTGCCACAAAACAACATCAGCTGTGCTCTTTTAGTAAAATCATCTTATTAGGCACCCAGGATATTTTTGTTGCCTGCTTGAAATTACAATGCCCTTTAGCGAGCAGAGGGAGCTCTGGCTCAAAGCCTTCCTCCCTTTCTGCAGCTTTTAGACAGGGGAAAGTGCCGGCACATCTGGGGCTTAGCAGTGCAGGCACCGCAGATGAGGCTATATCTCAAGTGCAAACGAAGCATTGTTTCTTTTTGTGCTTTTTTGAACCAGCATATGGACTCACCGTCTGACCACCTCATGGCATCATCTAAAGGGCTTGGTATCCCCTTCCACAGGATGGTCTCTGAAGGGTACCCGGGGTCCATCCTCCGCTCGTGGTCATCATAGCGCCAGTAGAGGTTGTCCTTAAAGAAATAAGTCTTGTCATTGTGGGCCCAGGAGAAGGCGGCGTCGATCCCTCCCGGCGGCAGCCCGAAGTCCGAGATGGGCCGCGGGTATCCTTCCTCCACGTTGTTGTCTTTGAACACCCAGTACCTGTCCCCTGAGGAGAGGAAAGAAGCACGGAGCACCATCGCGTTAGTTTCACAGCCTTCCCCGCGGACGATGCTTCGTTATCTGTTGCTGTGACAATCCTCAGGGCTGAGCTCTTGGCACCGAAGGATGGGGCTGGAGGGGAGCAGCCTGCCGGGGAACCTCTGCCCTGGAATAGCGGCCAGTTTTGTGCCAGGCTGCTGAGCTGAAGATCCCCACGGTCATACAGGGAACGACCAGAACGAGCCCACATCGCTCATTTCCCACCTCGTGCTCTGCCATGGGGACGCGCTTTCTGCTTGCATGAGGTCTCTCTGGGGACCTGCTACAAGGCAGCCTCTCTGCAGCACCCTGTGGGTCTCACCCGACCTATTTTAAAGGTCAGGGTTTTTCCTCAGCTTTCTAGAAACTGTGAAGAGGCGCTTAAACACGTGCCCAAGCAGCAGCAGCAGGAACTCAGAGGCCGGGGTAATTTGTGTGCTTTGGTTTGTGTCCAGGGAATCAATGAAACAGCACTGGAGAGCCAGAACGAGACAATATTTTACAGCTGGAAAGTAAACCTCTCGTTTCATCTTAGCAGGCAGGCAGGACTAAGTAACACATCACCAGTGGCTGCAGAGGGCTGCGTGGGAGGGCAAGGCAGCTGCCAGCCCCAGATCCGGCCGGGCTGGGTGATGACAGCAGGGGAAGGGGCGTCCCCGCGCGCTGCCCGCGGGGCGAATGCACGGCCGGGCGCTGCTCCACGCACGTGTAGCTTTGGAGGACCCGGGGCCCCCCAGGTGCCTGGGCATCATCTGGGCTTGGAAACGCTTCACTGAGCACACAGGCGGTGTGCGATTCGCTACCGAGACCCAACCCGTGCCTACAGCCAGGCTCTCATGATTCAGCACTTCTGAAATCAATAATTCACCCGCGTTCGCAGCCGAGTGGCAGACAAAAAGCAGTTTCCAGCTGGGATGAGCTCAGCATCGCCGACTCCTCCTACACAGCTCCTGCCTGCCTGCAGGGCCCTGCGGCGGGCCCAGGAGGGGTCGGGGGTGGCACAGGGACATGGTGGGGCAATGGCACCAAGTGGTTTCAACGCCATGGCACACGTGGGATGCTCAGAGGATGTTCATTTAGGAACCAAGAGCTAATCTGTTTCTTCCAGCTCTTGTAGGAGAAACTGGAGAGTTGTTTTTTTAAAAAAAGAAAGGATTATACCATTTATTTTAAGAAAAAAAAAGTAGCAGAAATACAATTAGTAAAACCAAGCTCTTCAGGTCTTCATTCTTGTCCCCTCTGTGGCTTCTTTTCTTAAAAAGACAAAAGGCAGGAAGAAAACCCAAACTCTCTAAGTGCTGGTGGTGGGGGGGTTGCTTTTATTTTGTTCTTGAAAAGCAGAGATCTCAATTAGGTTTGGCCGCAGTTTTCCCTAAGTGAAATTTCCCCCATTTTCTGCAGAATGTGATCCCTACGTTCTGCCTGCCCACTCCAGGACCCTGCTGCCTCCTGGCCTCACGTGTGGACTTGCCCTGGGAGAAGGTGGGCACTGGTGTCTCCTGTGCAGGAGCAGTCAGAGCCCTCGGGTGCCCTGGCACGGGGCTGCATGCCCGGGATACGCATGCTGTCGCCAGCACCGCGCTTGCTCTCACCTTTGAAGAAGACGATCTTGTGGTCGCTGGTCCTCTCGTAGACAGCATCCACGCTGTCCAGGTTCAGGGGCAAGCCCCGCCAGAACCGGTGGATCTGAGCTGGCTGGAGGGAGACCAAGTGCTTATTGCGGGTCAGTCTCCAGAAGTACTTGCCTGGAGGGACAGACCGGGCGTTACTGACCCTCCCCACCACCCGCCTTCGCTTCAGAAGAGGCTGGCGCCGTGGCATGCGTCAGCAGCGGGAAGCCAAGTGCAGAAGATGGGAGCTACAGGCTTTCCAGCAGCAGCTGCTGGTGCTTGCTGCTCCTAGCAGCCCTTAGAAGAAATCCCCTTTTTGGGAATCAAAACCATCCCCCGGACACTGCGCTGTCTGGGACTCTCAGCCTGACTTCTCGCAGTGCGCTCTCCTTGGAGAGCTCCACACAGCGAGATTCCAGTCACAACAAGACGTCCAAGACTGAACCCTCAACTTTGTCTCATGTTTGTTATTGCCCATTAGAAATCATTGCATGTTATTTACATCTGCTCTTGCATAGGTTCCCAAGGGAAACGAGCAACAGAAACCAAAGATGCGTCTTCAGATTTGTATTCAAGGCATTCAGCCCTTTCTCCAGAGCTGGCAGATTGTGACACCGTCTTTCAAAATTTTATGGAAATTGGATCTTAGCCTAATAATGCAGGAGGCAAAACTCTAACACTTAAACATCTGCAGAGAGGGGGTTTTATTATAATTATAAGGATTTATATCATATTCTTGTTTTTCTGCTCCAGTTTGCATATTTGCTCTATCTGACTGAGACCTATGAATGAATAATATATTCCGATGTGGTAGGAATTGCCATAATTACAGATTCTTTTTAAGAACGTTAAAAAGAATCGTATTCAAATCTGGTGGCCATTGTATATCTGTGGAAACACGTGTAATTAAATAAACATGATCTCTGCATCTCTAATTAGAGAGGCACTAGACAAAGACAGATTTTCACTTTTTTTAACAAGAAATACATCCCAACATAATTCCTTCTCTAGTAGGTATGTATCTGAGCTCCTGAGTGCTGGGTGCTCATTGACACTGCAAGGAGAACCCCAGGTGCTTTTGACTTTTTGGCCCTTTCCCAGCAATGGGCTCAGTGGGTGTGCAGCTGCAGCCAGCGAGCTTTACATCGACATCCAAAGGCAGGCATACTCTGAGTTATTGGTTAGTTTTGTTGAAAACTCTCAGGAAAAAGCCCAAATGGTAGCAATTGAGGTAGCAATGAATTCTTAACATGATGGCCCAACTCTGTTCTGCTCACGTCTTGTCCCAGTTAAGCCTGCTTGCCCAAATGCTGCGGTTGCTTGGACAGTAACAGCCTAAGCCAGACACGGGGGAACTGCTGCCATCAGCATGCAGAAATACAATAAAATAAAAACTCCCAAACCCCATGTTTGTTTAAAGAGCTTGATTTAAAACCACCTTCCAAGCTGGCAAATTGAGAAGGATGAAAGCCAAGTGTGAACTCCTGCCATCCTGAGTGTCTCATTTTACATGGATGATGGGCTGAGGCAATTGCTTTCTTTAATACAAGGTGATTTTGATTCCAGCTGTGTACCACGCTCTCAGTACTTCGGATGCCTCTGGCAAGATTGCTGCCTGCAAGCACACACACGGGCCAAAGTTGTTGCAAAACTTCAGGAGTTTGCAGCAAGGCACCGAAATCAAAGCAAGCAGTGCTTCAGAAGTGTGGGGAACCCACCACTGCCTTCAATAAGACAAGTCCTGGGGAGCCCAGGTTGCTGCGTCTGATGGCAGCGAGCGATGCTTCTCTCCAGTCAGGGAACAAGCTGGGCCAGCTCAGAACAAAATGTCCATCGACGGAGGGAGCTCATCCCTTAAAACCCTGCCCAAGAGGCAATGTCCCTGCTCCCTGCTGCGGTGATGTGGCGCTGACCGCTCCGTGCCCCGCGGCCCTGGGAGCCTCCGCAGGCTGGGAGCCTGGTGGCCGCTGGGGCTCCGGAGGCAGCCGTGCAGCTGGCACTTGCTGACACTCTGTTCCTTGAATTTGCATTTTGGCCCACAATAAATATATCCAAAAATAGACACCGAGATGGATTTCTCTTTAGTTTTCATCTTTTTTTTTTTTTTTTAATCTCCTCTGCAAGACAGACAGCCATTTATCCTGGACATCAGCTCTTGTCTCTCATTTTCCTTTCTTCACTGTAGCTCTTTGGAGCCAGCATCTGTACAAATACCACGGGGAAACAGCCTCTGTTTTGTGCTCCCTCGGGTGCACAGACAATACCGAGTTCTCTGGGGCTCTTATGGGTTACACTTGCCTGGAGGCTGCTCCTCATCCCTGCAGAGACACTTTTGCTTCCCTGCTGGATGGCTTTGGGGTCACCAAACAGTGGGCAAGGGATGGAAAGCACTGTCCGCTGGGCACTTTTCCATCAAGGAAGGATGGAAAAGAAAGCCTCTGGAGGCCAGCATACAGTCTCTGTGCAGCTGAGGAGGCACCGATGGGATCCTCGTTGGCAGCTGGGCACCCCGGGGACACACTGCCAGCAAGTGTTTGCTAACGCGGGACCAGATGGCTCTGTAATTGTGTGCACGTTGTCCTTGAGCGATGCACAGCGAGCGGCATTAAGGAAGATGGAGAGTGGGAGGAAAGTTGAAGGCATACAGGAAAAAAGCAAGGGAGAGCTCCTGTCGCTCTGCTCATCCCTGGTGCAACCCATAATTTGGGCATGCCAGTGCACATCGCAGGGACATGGTACAGGAGGGGTCACCTGCACCAGTGCAGCTGCAGGAGCCTCTGCTCTCTCCTTCCCCACCACCTGCCAGCCCCCGGCCTGCTCTTGGTCGCAGACCTCAGAGGTCAAAGAAAATCCATTTGTGCTGCGTTAAAGAATGTCCATTTTCATCATTTGAAAATAAACTGTTTCAGTTTCACTGGATTTCTCCTCCTTTTGTTTGACTCAGAAAAGGTCAGCAGCACATGAGCCACCTTCCTGGGTCTGCAGGTCCCACAGAACCCACAGCACTCTGCGATCTGCCAACTCGGAGCCAGCTTATCCTAATTGCACACCCCGGACTGTCCGATAGCGCCTCTGCAATGCTGTCACACAAACGTCACCGCAGGGCTGTGGGCACACTGGGGCAGTCTCTTACCTTTGAAGAAGAAAGCCTCTCCCCTGATCTGGGCCACGGCATCGAAGTGAGTGTTGCATCTGTTCGGCACGTCCCGCAGCAGCCTGCAGAGAGACGGCCAGGTGAGCAGGGGCTGTCCCCCCCCATGTCCCCAGCCTGCAGACCCCCTCCCTGACCCAAGCCCTGGGTTGAAGCACGGGGGAGCAGAAGACCACAGGCTGTGCCCACCTGTCATTGCTCATGCTCGAACCCAACCATGTGCACAGGGATTTCCAAGGTGAGCATGGGCAAACACCAGCCTGCAGATGACTTTGCAGAAGAAGCACTCCCTGGGCCACCAGTGACCACTGCTGGGAGTAAAGCAGGGATGTGCTCTTCATCTACCAGCTCTACGTAGCTAGTGAGGGCTCACCCCTGCCTGGTGGCACGGCATAGCTTGGCCAGCTGTCCCCAGGCAGCAGGACACATGATGAGTAAGAGCCACGCAGCACGTCACTTCAGCAGCTGGGGATGTTGCTGCTCCGAGGCTGAGCTCAGAAACAGCAGTTAGAGGTGAAAGAGCTGCAAAGCAGAAAGCAGCAGAGACCAACCAGAAGAATGTAGAGGCAAGATGATGCCATGTGATATATGGCGAAAGCCATCTAGCAAGTGGCAGGCTGAGATGCTGAGCTGCTTTTAACAGGGTGGGTGGAAAGACACAGAGTATGAAGGGCCTAAGAGCTATGAAGCCCATGTGAGAAATGATGATTGAAAGAGAACAAGGAGAGGATGCTGGGAACACACACACAAAAGCTGCTGTGGGTGACAGGGAAGCATAAATCTAAATCTATACCCCCACAGTCACATGTGGGGCGGGAAGAAGAGGTCACCAAAAGAAGTTTCCTGCACCTCCTGCTGCTGTCACGAGACCACGGCCTCCTGCAGCAGCAGGGAGAACTGCTCTCCTGTCTCTAGGTCCCCTAGAAAGCACCCATGGCACCAGCCAGAACACGGCCATCCAGAGCCGTGTGGACAAGCGCCCTGAGAAGCTACACATTATTCCACTGCTCATGCTCCCACTGTTGCCATCCCCTCTTTGCAGGTGGGGAATCGAGGTACAGGGAGATGAAGTGACTTCTCAAGGTCACACCCTGGATGGGGGCAGATCAGGAGGTGAAGGTGACCGGCTCCATCTCTGCTTCTCTCACTTGGGGTGCGCCTGGTCCCCAGCCAAAATATGTGTGACCATGAACTCCTGCCTTTTTGCTCAGTATTCCTTCTCCTCTTAACTGTCTTGCTGCTCTGGTAGTAATACAATTTGGTAACTCCAACGCTTATTAATGATCTAGATCCAGCTCTTCCCTTAATGAAGGCATGCTGGCTGCTTGATGACACTGTCAGTGTAAGCAGTCCTTTGCCAACTCAAACCTGCGTTGGAGTCAGGCTATCGGTCCACTTGTTCCAATATTCACCCCCACAGGTACATTAGGGAGTTGCTCACCATGGAAAGATTTAGGTAAGTTATATACGCACAAATCAGGATACAGCAGAAAAAGTTTGATTAAAATTTCAACAAGGATGAGTTCACCTAAGGGTGATGGGGACAAATTTCCATTAACACAAGTAAAATTTCAAGTCTTGGGGAAACGTAAAGTGTTCCAAGATAATGCAGAATTTCTGGACATGCACTGAATCATAAGAATTAGCTAATGAATAAATAGCAACTGCCACTCTCTGCTGCTCTTAACCACTTCAGTTATGGTCTGGCTGACCAGTCTCTGCACATACTTCTTAAAAAAAGCAACAGCGTACACAGGAAATGACTGGGAGATGGGAGGAAGAAGGGGCACTCTGTGTGTGTGTGTGTTTATCGGACCACAAGAGGTCCAGAGGGAAATAGCAAAGGCAAGATCCTGATGCTTAGGTGGAGCTTTACTATTACATGTCCTTTGCAGGAACATCAGTGAGAGCTCAAAAGAAATGAACTTGACTTACGGGACAGTGGAGCGGTTTTCTGGCAGCTCTGGAAGGATAGGATGGTCATCAGTTTTGCTCCCTTCAGGCTTGGCTGTGGGGGACACAGACTCCCTGACTCCTATGCGTAAAGACAAAGAAGCAGTAGAGGGGAACACCATCCTCCCCACAAGCTCCACTCACTCCAGAAAACCCCTGTTCCAGCGTGCCCTGGGGCAGAAACCTGCCATAGCTGGGTGAGGGACACAAACTTACCATAGAGCTGCCAGATTCGGACTTTATCCTCGTAAGGTAGGTCGTATTTCAGAGGATCCCCTACTGGACCTTGGTAGTAGGGCCTCATGATAGACTCTATGGCAGAGATGTGGGTCAGGCCAATAGCATGGCCAAACTCGTGGACGGCTACAGCAAATAGGTCCATCCCATGGGTGTCTGGAAATAAAGACATAATGGAAACAGAAGTCACTCCATGCTGAATGATCTGGGGGTTTGGGCAGGCCGGAAGAGAAGGTATAGGCACGTGTTGAGTAAACTGGAAAACAAAGTTTTGGAATAGGTGAAATGTGAAAACGTTTTTTTTTTCTCCTGTTGGAAAAAGGAAGCTGAAGTGGGTCATAGAAAATGGAAAGCCAGACTTCAGCCCACAGTGCGAGTCCTCAGCCTGTGCAGGCTTGGGGATCACCCCTCTAATTCCCACATCGCTGATGGCACCTGAGAAGGAGCTGGACAAACAGCTGAGACAGCAAGCATGGCACAACCATCCACCATCCCCATTAACCATCAGTGCAGGAGCAGGGCCAGAGCAGCCATGTTCTGTATTTCACATCTGTCCTGCAGACAGGGTCCTCATGATGCCCAGAATACCAAATCTATGCTGTGGCCAGCCAGCAGCTCTCCAGCGCCCGTGGCCCTGAGCAAAGCTGTGTGTGGCCGTGGCTGAACCAGGGGATGGCAAGCACCATCTTCCCCGATGACTTTTTTCTCAGTCTGGGCTCTCTCTCTGTTCTCTTTCCCCAGACGTCCTCATTTGCCATCCAACACCTAGTGCCTCCCATTTCACCCACAAGCAGACCCATCCTTCTAATGAAGGGTCCTCTCCAGAGCTTCAGATCATAGAATCATTACAGAATGGCTTAGGTTGGAAGAGACCTTAAAGATCATCTGGTTCCAACATCCCTGACATAAGCAGGGATGCTCAGGTCAGATCTCAACAGAGTTTAATGTCCACTTCCAAACCTACACCACCACTGCCAAAGCAGAGGAGGAACTGCCCCCAAGAGCTGTACGGGACTGATCCTGGTCAGTGCATCCCTACCACCTGGCTCCAGCCTGGCTGGGCCAAGCCCACATGCAATTGCTGGTCCTCACTGCACAACAATGCCCTGCGGAGCTCTGCCAGAATGTGGCAATGATTTTAAGTATGGCTCTTACAAAGTTCACCACTGCAAGTATTGTAATAAAAAGGCTGGAAAAGGCTGGAAAGCCAATGTCTCTGCAAAGCTCATGGGAGCCCCACGTTCCAAGCCCACATTCCGAGTCGCTGATCATGAATCCTGCACAGTGCTTTGCTCTCCCCACTGGGCGTAGGGTGTTGGGGGATATTTCTGCTGAAATCTACTTTTTTCTTGATGACTATTATTTACAGTGCCTGTAAACAGCCAGGGTGTTTATAACCTGTCCTGTTTTCCCCAGCACTAGAAGAGAACAAGACATATGCTTTCTGACATTTTAATGCCAAACTGACAACCTTGGGGGATATTTTTATATCACCTACCAAGCTGTTATTTTTGAATCACTGGGGAGAACAAAATAAATAAAAGATGAAGGTTGGATAGCTCCAAGACCTTCAAAACAGAGGGCAGCTTTCTTGCCGTCAGGCTCACCCCCTTGTCCCTTGGTGATGCTGAGCCTGCTCCTCCACCCGCGTGTTTAACAAGTGGTTGCAACCAGCAGGAACAAAATGGGCACCACTTGTTACTTAATCACCAATAACACGCCTGATACAGCCAGCTCCCAGACCTCAGTGCTCGCCTCTGCCGTGTTTGTCTGCAAAGCAGAGCTGATGCTTCCCCCCCACCCATAAGAGACATTGGTTGGGGTTGCAAAGTGGCATGAGCCAAGAGCAGGTTGATTTTGACCTACTTGCCTAAGGCACGGGTCAGTTCCCCGTGGTCCCAGAGGCCAAGGAAGAGGAACAGGCAGACAGCTATCAGTCAGGCCAGTGCTTACCAGCCTGAAGATCCCAGCAGTGCTGTGGGAAGCAGAAGAGACTGGGACAGCCAGCCTGAGCCTTCAGCTGTGCTTTCAGGTGTCATTGCCATCAGGCTGTCCACACCTTTAGGTTAAGCCCCAGCCTACGCCAGCAGGTCTGGTGAACACTCGTGCCCATGGACTCTCAGCAGGGATGGAGAGAAGCCCCACTGGGGATGGAGACTGGGTTAACTGGTGACTGCAGTGGTGACACTGTCAAAAGGTGTCCCACACAAAAGTTGAGGACCCAATCCTCACAGATGGCTCACCCAGCTGAGGCACACTCTCTTTTAAAAGTTCCTATGCTTATTAAAACCCTGCTAATAACTAGACAAGATGAAATAAAAGAAACACCATAAAACTTGTCACAATCCTGATGTCTGTTAAGAGACAGGAGATGGGAGGAAAAATCTCTCTTACACAGAGAGCTTTTTCCCTGTAGACTGCAGAGTCCTCACCAGGTAGTTCAGTATCAATATGCTCTAAAAACAGGAAACTGAGGCACATGGCAGCAAGGCCACCCAAATGACAGAAAAGGGGGAGAATGCAGTCCCCATCTGAGAGCTACAATAGTCACACACGTGCCTGCAGCCTTCCAAGTCCCAGAAAAGACAGGGACTGCAGGTGGGCGATGGGAAACTCTGCAACTGCTGGTATGATGGGGAGGAGCACAGGGAGGTCATTGAGGCTTCCAGGAACATAAAGCTCCTTGAAGCTGGCTGTTGTTTTGTTAGTGAGGCTGAGGGGGCACCAGAAGTAGGTGTGGGAACTCCCAAGCCCAGTGGGGTGAAGGCGTAGCAGAGGTTAAATTACCGACCATCAGCACAGAAGATAAAAGCTGGAAGTGCTCACGTTCAGCTGCAGCTCTCTCACCCCAACATACCTGATGAGCGGAACGTCCAATATTCATCATCATCAAAATGAGTGTCTCCTGCCGTGTGGTGGTCCCCGGGGAAGAAAGCATGTGCCACTGTGCCACCAGGCCCGTCGAAGGGATAGCCGTCGTTGTGATCTGCCTTGGAGAAGTCTATCTGGATGTCGGCATTGTTACCTGCCACTTCATGGAAATTCAGCGGGGTGATGTCACTCCAGACCTTCAGGGCATAGTACATCAGGGCTCGAACTGTGTCATGGCCCAGGTGGGACTCTTTTGGGAAGGTGCGAACTCTGAAGGAAAGAAGGTAAAGAAGAGGATAGGACACGAGCACAAATGAACTTCTCTGAGGATCTCCAGAAAGAGCTCTGCAGGTGCCTGGTGCATCACAGGGCCTCGGTGAGGTACCTCTGGAGTGTCCCAACACACTTTATAGATGTGTATTTGTAAGTCTCTGAACCACTTCTCTTCCAGAGCTATGAGGATTTCAGAGACTGAGTTTGGGTCCTCTGGAAATACCAACAATTTATTTTTCTTACCACTTATTTGTTCCAAGTGCAACCCAAATATGCAAAGATTATTGACTTCTGAAGCCTTTGCACCACATGCAGGCCCATAAGTTTTCTTGGAACAAACCAGATCATTGCTCATTCTTACTACATGCACATGGAAATCCAGTACAGATTTGCTGCTCCATATATTTCCCAGTACGTCTGCTGGAGGTATAAAGTGTACTCTGAAACCAGTACATTGCCAGCAATCTCTGAGACTGCAATCCATAACAGGGAAGAAGAGGAGAAGATGCATTTTATATAAACCTCATTCAAAACTCCTCCAACTTCTTAACTGCAGGAGACAGACTGATGGCACCCTGTAGTTGAGAAGCTCTTGCCTTGCTTCTTGGTGGAAAGAGCACCAAGTAGCTGAGGCTTACCACACTAGTGCATGCATCAAGAGGGCTGTATGGTTTCTCTGTATCAGCACAGCATCACTTGGTCCCCAGCTCTGCCTTGCCCTGGAAGAGAAGCCAGGTGGGACTAGCAGTGTGCTGGTGTTTGCCCTGCAGCAGAGCAATTCAAACCTCCCTTTTGTTCTGCGCTGGAATGAAAAAAGCTAATGTTTCCTGTATAACCAAACCTTGAAAAAGAATTCCTAATATTGTTGATTTAATATAGAGGATGAAAAGACAAAGATGCAACAAGGCACCTTGGCTTCTAAAAGAATATATTTGGATAATCTTTCATTGACAAAAATAAACACATTCCAGGAAAATATACTGTTGACTGAGTAATTATTGACAAAAAATAATTCTGCTGGAAAATTTCTGGCCAGCTCTACCCCAGTAATAACGGCCACTTTATTTCTTGTGTACCAGCACACCAACCAAAGTGTTCATGAAATATTCATGGCCTGACAGATTTTAAAAGTGGAAGCAACAATTATGATCACCTCGCTTGCCCTCCTGCATAATATAGCTGGGAGAACATCACTCAGTACTACACCCCAGCGCGAAGTAATGACCTGGCTAAACCTCCAGAGGTAATTACAGGTGTCAGAAAGGGATGTCAAGCCACTCAGCTCTTCCTATGAATGGTGATTTGGGTATCGGGAGGCACTATGAATCAGCAAAGGGGAATAGGAAGGACTCACTGGTTGAAGCTGGATGCTCTTGCTTTCACACGTTTGCTTTGTATCACATGCCCTCAGAGATGCAGCCCAAGGTGGGTACCACCTCCTGACCAAGCCAAAGGTAGTGAGGGTGAAATTCAGAACAGAACAAAAATGGCCACATGAGAACAAGCTGAATTGTCCCTAATGGTTTCTCTGAAGAGCTTGGGAACCCCATCCTGGAGACACTGGGGACAAAATGGGTGACTCAGACGAAAGACATCACATCCGGAAGAGCAAAAATTGGACATAGCTCTGCCTTTGCTATCTCTAGGCAAAGAGGGAACTTTACTACTAAAATAAATTTGTTCATATACACATAGTACTGGCTAATCACAGGATTTCAAACAAAACACATTTGTAAGGAAGACAGCATGGTGACACAAGCAGCATAAGTATGGGATTAGAAAAGACACTTTTCAGACAACTTTTTATTTATAGAAGAGACTATTTATGATTAGGTGAAGAGCAGGTTGCCCACTAACACCACAGCATATAATTGATATTGCTGTAATTTATAGGGTCATTGTGAACCTCTACAATATGAAAAAGGTCACCTGGTTTCCAGACATTCCTCAACTAAGTATCTTCATCTTCCACAAGAGTCCTCTGGACTTAGGTAAACTCTTTAATGCTCTTATGTTTACTGAACAAGTAATTACATGCATAAAGCTCACTCTGCTTATTCCAGGAACTAAGACCTCCTCTCCAAGATTGTGGTGCCCAGGGCAAGGACTCAGATTTGGTGACATTCTCTGCTCTTCCCTCCTCAAGCCCTGCTCGACCTTCTACAGCTGTCAAATTAGGACAATTAACCTGATCTCCCTTGTAAAAGGACAGTGGATGAAAAGCCATGTCTAAATAGACAAACATTATTAATATTCATTCCAATCCCTGATGCCAGAAACATTAGACTAATGTATAAACAGGATCAACGCTTACTTTGCTTCTTATAAAATGTCCTGCACCTCTGAGCTGACCCATTTTTATTAGCATGCTGCAGGTGTAAGTGAACCCCCCCACATCCTTTATTCATTACCAGCATTACTGTTCAAGAGAATCCCATCAGAGTTTTCAATTCAGTATCTGATTTGATTGCAGCAGCTCTGCTAATTGCTTTCAATGAGATTAAGAGAAGACTATTATACTGATAGGACATTTGTCGGCATTGCGTTACCCAGTTCCACTGAAAAGGAGGCACATTTCCAGCACAATGCAAACACACACAGGGCTAAATAAGCTTCCTCCCACCTTGGTTATTATTATTTGTAGTAAATGGTGCTTAGGTACCCAGTGGAGAGCAGCGTTCCTTCTTCTTGGATGTTAATCCCTCCTGAGACTCCGCTTACAGAGCTCCAATCTCAGGTAAAAGCCTGTTTTCAGTAATCGGAGAGAAACCTCCTTCCTCCAGATGGTCCCTGCCGAGCCACCAGAGAGGCATGGAGGATGAGGACAGCAGCGTGGGCGAGCCGGAGCATCAGCTCCCCGGTCCCTCCTCAGATCCCCGCCATCCTCTCTGCTCTGCACCAGCTTTGCAAACCCCTTCCCTGCTGGAGATGCAGGCTCTGGATCGAGGAGATTTACAGCTGCTGCCAGTCTGTCACACCCCCCCCGCGTCCCCTCCTTCTCTTGTCCCATCCCAAAGCGACTTTGGGTTCAAGCTGGTTAACGAGCATTGGCCAGAGAGGGCTGGTCTGGCTGGCTGCTATGGAGGGCCAACTGCACCAATGGTTATTTTGATTTCTGGGTTCCTTTTTGGGTCTTGTCCTCAAAAAGGCAAAAGTCAAAGAGTATTGGTGATGTATGAAAAATCAATTGCTGGTTAATGAAAGAACTCCTTCACGTTGCGCAGCCCTGAAACTACAGAGTAAATGCTGATAACTACCAAACACAGCAGGCCATGGATTGCCTGATAAACCCAAATTGATTTTTTTTGAGGGGGAAGGAGGGGATAATTGGCAGTGTGGACGCTTGCAGCCACAGCCCCGACCTGGCGCTACCCTGGCACTGCCCATGGCACCCCCATGTGACACGAGGCATGTCACAGGTGTCCCTTGGGCCCCCCTCCTGCACCGGGCAGAGATGGAGATGCCAGCTGGGAGCTCCCCTCTGCCAGGGGCAACCGGTGGCAATAAAGCAGAATTAGCAAAAGGAAACCCAGGCTGAAAACATGAGAGGAAACTCATGGGAAGCTGGGGTCACAGCTCCTGGCATGGATGCCAGCAGAGAGCATCTGCAGCATGTGGCTCCCCGTGCCTGCCAAACCCCAAATTTAGCCCATTGCAACCTCATTCTAGTCAGCTGAGTGCTTTGGTGCCTCTGTACCATGCAGCAAAAAATCCAATGCAAATAAGATGTGTATGTCTTGGTATCCTGGAAACTTCCCATGGAGATCAGGCACAGGAGACAGCGTGTGTCTGGGGCTACGCTGGGATGCTCGGAGGCTGCACTGCGGGCTCTGCAGGGTGCAGGCTCTCCTGTTTTGCTCCCTGAGCCTTCCAGTCCCACAGGCTGCCTGTGCTGGGGTAAAAAGAAGAAACCTGAGCAACCTGAATGCCTGTAAAATCTTGTTTGCAAGGGATTGCCTTCTCCACCATTGCATGTGCCCACCCTGAGATCATCCTTCAGTACAGCTTTGCTTACGCCTTTATCCCAGCCTTGGAACTGTTCAAGTTTTTTTCACCTTTAAAATACATGGCATAAGAGAGTCTGGTTTTGTTTGATTTTTTTTTTTTTTTAATCTTCAATCGATAAGTAAAAGGTAAGCATGTAAAACTTTATGCCTCTATTGGCAGATTTTCATGGCAGTTTCTAAAAAGCTATTTTAATTTGAAGTGTTGGGTGTAAATACCATGTTGGAGTTTCTATAATGCTATAGCCTGCTGTTGGCTTATACAGCTCCCAGTCATAAAATACAGCCCTTTCTTGAACAAAAGCCAAGATCTTGGAAAGGATGAAAGAAAAAAAAAAACAGAAATGAGTTTGTCAGGAGATGGAATTTTTATATCAGACATATAAAATCGTCTCAGACCTAAAAGCTTTTTTTATGGCAATCTTTGCAGCAGCATCCCAGCAGGGCTGCGGTGTGTCCCGGGGCTGTGTCCACCAGAAAACCCCGACCCCTTTCTATCTATGTGTTGCTCCAAGCACAGCTGCCTGGCCACCGCGCCCACCCCGTGGTGGAACACGGCCTGGGTTTGCCCCTGCCGAGCCCTGCTCAGAGCAGCCACCGCAGTCAGCAAACCGAGGCCATCCCACCGCTGCGCTGGCTCTGGAAGCTCACAGGACACCAGGGCAGGTTTTACCGATTCGCCCAAAGGGATTTTTTCCTCTCTGGAACATGAAGTTATTCCTCCTATCTGTGAGGACAGGGCTTGTTGACAGACAGAGCATTTGTACCCGCTCACGGCTGGAGCCATCCGCTGGCCTCCTCCCTGCCCGGTGCAAGCACAGAGATGCCGCTGCCTCGGCACCCTTGCCCCAGCCATTACGAGAAGCCATCCACAAACCAAAATTGTTACTTTCTGAAGCTAATGGCCGAGTTATATTTCTCTTTTCTGAAAACACTGTCTCAGGGGGATGTGCTGGCACGCAGACCAAATCCCTGTTAACGCCACAGTTTCAACACTTGTCAACAGAGACAGCCGAGCCACGATTTGTTACTGCAGCGGAAGGTGGACTCGCTCTAGGGGCTACATCAGGATCAAAGGGAAGTTTATTATTAATAAGGAGATCTCTCAGTGCTATGCACAGGGGTTTTCAGGACAGCCCGAGCACCTCAGGGCACTCGGCTTTCTCCATCGGTTCTTGGAAGAACAATCGCTGTTGCACGTGGTCTTTGAGGGAGGAAACACGAGTCTTAAAGAGCACAGGACTTGTGGGACAGGGATGAAAGTGATGCCCATTTCCAGACCCTCACCTGCAGCACGGCTGCAGGGTGCTCTCAAAGTCAGACCTAAACCTCTGTGTTCTGCAGGGTCCGCGATCCACATGCATCACATGCCACATTTAGGGGGAAAATATTCTCCTGTGGCAAGGACTAGAAGAAAGGGACCAAATGCCTCCACTAACCAGAAAATGCTCCCGATTCTTGGTCTCAGGTGGGGCAAGATAAAAAGACCGATTTGTGCCAAGCCAAATCTGTGGCAGCTGCTTGAGAGAGTGCAAAGTCCCAGTGAACTCAAGAGAAATTATGCTGCAATGCAGCAAAAAGCACCCAGCTAATTTGCTGGCCAAATCCACGCCTCTGCCAGCCCACGGCCATGCAGGTCTGGGGTCCTACACAGTCTGCTGGGTCCTGGAAGCATGGAGGGACACGTGTTAATACATCACCCCAAAACCCATCGCAAAGCCTTTTTTAGCCGAGATGTGTGTACGCCCAGCCCTTTGCTGCCACATTGAAATAGCAGATGATGAACTCCTACCTCCAGGACAAGTTCCTCTTGTTCCACTTGGTCACAGCCTGCGTGTGCCGCCTCCTCCTGGCCACCGGGCCAGCCAGATCCGGCAGAGAGCAGCGTGGGGTCTTCATCAGCTCCAGCGTGGCCTCGTCTGGCGGCGGAGAAAAGGGAAAAAATGGGCATTATGTGAAAGATGCAACTGTGGGTTAAGAAATGCCATGGCAGCCACCTCCACTGGCCATGGCAGAGATTTTGGCTGAGAGCGCTCTCTAAGCACCCACCAACAGGGGCTGTCCCGGGATGATGGCCAGCTCCAGGTCGCTGAGCCTGCTGCCATCTGGAGTAAGCGCTAGCTATTCTGTTAGCCTAAATTAGTCTCTCTGTCCGTGAATTGGCCATTATTTGCCTGGCAAAGCCAAGAGGTGTTCGCATGTAAATAAACTATATCCCTGTTAAGCTAGGAGCTTGTTTGGAACCTGTTCACATTACTTATTTATTTTTAAAACTGAATGAAATCTTCAAGTCCCTATTCTCACCTGCTGAAATGCAGGCAATTGTGTGTTCACTGATTTTTCACACTGGCTTCACCTTGTTACCTAAACCCTTTGTTTTCAGGGGCAAACCCAAGGTGCACACCCAAGCCCACCCGCAACACCCCTTCCCAAGCAGCAAACACAGATGCGATGGAAAGTACGGCCTTGCTCCTAGGCCTCCTGCGGCTTGTGATAAGGTGGAGGAGAAATAATTGCACGCACTTAATTAAGAGCAGAGGGAAAAGTCTCAGCGTTGGTGTGATGGGGACACAGCCAGCGGCTGCTCGAGTGGCACTGGCTGCTCCAAGGGGCTGGCGAGGGCTGTGAGGAGACAAGCCCGCTAATTAGCATCTTCTCTCTAATTGTCTCCTTGAACGGAGGCAGGGGCAGCAAAGAGGCCAGGCTGTGGGAGGCTGCGGCCAGGCAGTGCAGGGATAATGGCAGCCAAGGAGCTGGTGGGGGCAGCGGGGCAGACAGGAGCCCTTTCACCACCCGGGATAAAGCTTGCCTTCTGTCCTCAAAGGGGACATTGAGGGGGGTGGTCCCGGCCATGCCGGGCAGCTCGCAGCGCTGCCGCCGGGTTTGGAGCTGCTCCGTCCCCGACAGATGCGGTCACTGCCACCAGTGGCGGGAGTCGTTGTCCTCCCCCCTGCACTGTGCCCTGCTGGCGAGGAATCCAGATTGCTCCCTACACAAATTTGGAGGTTTAATCAAGATTTTTGTTCAACTCAATTTGAGGCTGCAATTAAGGCTTTGAACAGAACAACCTATCAGCCTTAGTTTCTCTGTCTTTTTTCTTTTTGAACACATCAAGAGCTATTTTAAGCTATTTTAAGCATGACAGGAACCTCAAGGGTGTGCGGGTCTGGTGAAATAATTGCTTGCCTCAGGTTGTTGAAAGCACAAAGAAACAAAGCACCTGAGCCACGTAATTACTCTTCCAGCTGCAAACCAGGCCGTCTGTCAGACACACGTTGGTTTTCCCGGGGATGCTGCTGCTTTGCACCCAGCTGCACTGCAGCACCGAGCCCCTTTCCTCAGCAGACCTGCAGGCAGCCGTCCCCACGTCCACCTGTCCCTCTGCTGCGGGGACACGAGGTCCCGTCACTCACTGACCTAGGACCCCCGTCGCTTCCAGCCCCCCGAACCGCTGCATGGCCGTGATGGCTTTCGTCAGCTCCTCCTGCGTCTGCAGCTGTCCCGTGACAGGGTCCGGAGGAGGCAGATACCCAAATTTCATCAGCCAGTCCTGCGACATAAGTAAAGGGGGATGAGAAAAGGAAAGGAGAGAAATAGATACATAAAGAGGGAAATGCTGAAGGTCCTGCCCGTTCTGCTTGGAAATGTCATTCCCATTTACACATTTACACCCGGCTTCCCTATTGAACAGCGTGCTCCCTGCTAACAAATGAAGGTGTCACAACAGATCTGTATACATTGCTTAAGTAGCAGGACCCGGTGACCTTCATGCATTCCAGTGCTGACATCTAATTTTCTCATCCGTCTGCAAACCATCCCCGATAGTGGCAGCAGCAGGGCCCTGCCCCGGGGGGTCACACCGTCACCCTGCAGTGCTCAGGGGAAACCTGTTGCAGAGACGAGCACAGAGAGGCGAACGCGAGCATCCCTGTGGGGAGAGGACAGGGCTGCCACCCACTCATGAACTGGCACCGGGCTCTGAGGTCCCCCCAGTGCAGTCTGGTGGCTGAGGATGCCTTGAACTTCAGCAGAGCTTTGTCTGGAAACAAGCTCAACCATGAAACCCCCAGAACTGGGGACAGCGAACTGGGTATTGAGATTCACAAAGACCTAAGTTCATGGGAGAATATTAACACCTGCCCTACCCCAGGGCTGCAGACAGATTCAAGCTGAAGCCACAGGAATGTCCCCATGTCCTGGTGGCCAGTGGCACCCCCAGACGGACTCCAAGCAGCGTGGTGATCTGAGAGCTAACACCAAACCAAGCCCAGAGAAAACACCATGGAGATGTAAAATGCCAAGCTGCTCCCTCAGAGGCCACCACACGCAGCGGGACCTCCGCTTTGTCCCTTCCCCAGTCTCCTGGCACCACGAGTGCTGCAGCTTGCAAAGAGCTCAGCTTCCTGCAGCACAAACACTGCCGGGGTGAGACGTGCCCCACGCTGCGCCCAGCAGCACCATCACCTCCACCTGCCGTGGGGACAGGAGCTCGCCTGCGGCCATGCCAGCGATGACCGGTCACCAGCTGGAGGTGGCCCAGGTCACGAAGTCACTCTTGGCGACCGACGGCCCTTCCCATGGAGGTCTAACCCCTGGTCTAGCTCCTCTCTGCCAGTTGCCCTAAAGTATTTAGGGCCAGGCGTGGCTAAAGCAAGGGGGGGCTGCGAAGCACCCATGCACCCAAAGGCAAAGCAACGCCTGCGTGGTGAGCCAGCACAGCTGCGTGCCCATCATCACGAGCAACTCGTTAAAACCAACATTGCTGTTCAATAGGAATTTGTCTTCCAAGGGACCACGCACTTTTATAAGGATCTCTCTCTTCCTCTTTTCAGCCTAAAACTGATGAAAATAATACCATAAATCTCCCCCTTACAACTGCTTTTTAACTGTCTGGTGAATTATCTTCCTAAATCCTTCCTTGCCTTCTCGCTTGCTGATATCTCCCACCTCAGCGGAGGGATCAGCAGAGAATAATACCGCATGCAGAGCGCCAGGAGCACCTGCCCTCTATTTGCTTTATCTGTATCAAAGAAGCATTGATCCATTGAGCCTCTTGAAGACCGTTATTGATCTCGACTTTCACCGCGGTCAATACACCACAAATTTACAGTAGTCAGATCAGTGCCAAGAGTCTGTATCTGTTTATCAGTAAAATTTGAACGACTCACCGCCTGCAAGAGCCATTCTGAATGCCACAGCATCCCCAGCCCCTCCCCGGCACGCCCCATCGAACAGCATCCCACAGACAAAGCTTATGACAGATCTTCCCACGCTCGCTGTGGCCACAGCACCAGCAGTCTCCGTTGGGGAGCACAGTCTCCTGTGTTGAGTTTCTCACTGGCAACTCTCCTCCTTCCTCACCCTCTTTCATGGCTGCCTTGTTTTAGCAAGGTTGCGTATTACCAAAAGCAGCCTGTCTTGCCATTTCTTGCTGTTTCACAGCACAACCCCGCTAGCGACCACCTTGCAAGGAGCGCATGAGCAGCATCGCAGGCTCCCATTGCCCTCAGGCTGAAGGCCAGGCCAGGTGCTCGCCTCTCTTCTCACTGCTCTCATTTGTCCCTTTGTATCGCAAAAACACTTGTGACAGAAATTAGATATACCATTCGCTCCTGATTGCTTCTGAGAAATCGGCTGTGACACAGAGCTCAGCAGCTCGCCCATCAATTGGTGAGGTTGGTGGGGTTTAATTTGGTTTCTTCCCCAGCCGTAGAGCCGGTGTCATTTCTCCTCTAATGGCAGCAGAGCTGTCCGGAGACCTGCAGAGCTCCGCTGTGCCCCTGTCCTCCTGGAGAAGGAGGTGGCAGCAGGAGGCTGAGGAAAGCAAGCGCCTGGTTGTGTGCAAGGTGACAGCGGGGTCTGGCCAAGGTGCTGCTGCTCTGACCAAGGGCAAGGTTTTGTGTCTCTCTTGGCCCAATGGAATGGAAAGAGCACGAACACAACTGGATGTTTCAGAGCAAAAGGGAGGGCTTTCCAGGAAAGACATAAGGAACAGGAAAATGTCACATGTTCTTCACCTGGTACACCTTGATTTTCCTGCATGTGGTTTTTCATCTAGACCCCCACATTTATCATACCTTAGGTTCTCCATAGCTTTATAGACCTCTGCTATATCACTCTCCTTCCTCTCTTTACCAATGTAAGGTTCTGGCCAGCTCACTCTCTCCCAATAAGCTGATTCATAATATTGAACTTTCACATCCTACCTTTTCTGGGGCAGAAAATTTCATTAGGGAAAAAAGCAGCTGGACTCAGAGATGACAAATACCAGAACGAATTGTCTGGCCAATTATGTGTGCCCTGTGAAAGCTTCTCAGATATTTTTTTGTCCTTAATTAGGACAAAAGCTAAAGCCATGAACTTTCACAAATGAAAAGTATGAAAACATCCTCCACTGAGATAGCTTCAACATGTTCACTACTTACTTCAACCTTTTTTTTTTTAATTTTAAAAAACTTTTTTCCAACTCTGATTAAGTTAAAATGTTTAAATGAAGCGGTGATTTGAGCTGAATGCTAAAATTCTTTAAATATAATTCTTGCCTGAATTGACACGATAAAAACTTTTCCTTTAAAATGAGCTGAGTTAAACAAATTGACCTAATCCCACGAGAAGAGGCAGCTTCAGCAACTCTCCATTTTCAAAGGGGAAAAAATTGCTTCACCAGAACGTTCAGATGGAGCGGATAACTGATGCTGCTTCCAGCTCAGAAACGAGCTGGGAAGGAGCAAACAGCACGCACAGCCATGATGGTGTGCCAGGCGGGGGAAAGCCATCGCTACGTGTCCCACCTCGGGACCAGTCCCACTCAGGAAGGGACTGTGCTGATGGCGACACAACGGCGTCATTCCTCTGTGGAGCACAGGCGTAGCCCAGGGGGGAAAAGTCTGCTTCATGCCATAGAAATGGTTAACAGAAGCCAAAGCTGTAGATTTTTTTTTTTTTTCTTGAGAAGACACAACATTAGGGAAAATGTTCATGAAGTTCTCCCCTGTCCCGCAAACAAGCCCTGCTGCAGTTTGGGACTTTTTTGCTCCTTAGGCAGTCTGAATTGAAGGCCAGCAGATGCTGCTGTGGAGGCAGCTGGGGACTGGGGCTCTCCAGGGCCAGAGCAAAATGCTGGCTCCAGCAGCAACGAAGTCTTGGTATCACTTAGAGCCCATTTTCAGATTAAAATGGCAATTTCATTTCTTTCATATCTCCACTTCCTTTGTATCAATACCCTTTTGTCCTAGAACCTACTTACCTGCTTCATTTTGAAATAGATGTAGATATTGTCCCTCTTTTATGGAAGATTTATGAGCTCTGTAAGTTTGCTTTTACAAATATTAATATTATATAAGCTGATGGAATCATTCAACTGCCACAGGCAAAAAAAGGCTCAGTCAGCAAATTTTCTTCTTGAAGATTTCTTCTAACGGGTCATAGGTTGGTGTTTACAAGAAGACAAAATAGTTCAGGATAATGAGGAGAGCACAAACAGGATAAACAGCAAAATCAGGACAAACAGAAAAACTCTGCCCAAGCCAGTTCCATGCTTCTGCCTGCTCTTGTGTTATTACAGTAGCCATGTTTCTAAAGCTTAGCCAAAAAACATCAGGGTCTTAGTGTTGCATAAACATACAGGAAAAAACAGCCTTCATCCTGAAGAGTTTACAGGAGTCCCTCTGCTCAGGGACACAGATCATTATTCTTGCTTTACCCACCACATCCCCCAGAGCACAGCAGAGATTGACCCCAGCCCCTCTGCAGACACCAGTGTGCACCCTGAGCTTTGCACCAGCCTCTGCCACCACCAGGCACCAGGAAATTTGGTTTAAATTCAAAACCCCATTGACTGTGGTGCAAGCAGCATCCTGCAGCACTCTGCCTGCAGGCTGGGAGTCGTGGCACTGGTGGCCCTTTGGCTTTGTGGTGGGCTCAGCCCTGGGTTGTGTCCTCACCACCGTGCCCACCATCCCCAGGTGCAGCAGGAGCGACAATGCTCCAGCTTCCTTCCATTTATTAACTCTCCACCTTCCTGAAATTCCCAGCATCATGGACAATGATCCTAAAAACCCAAGAGCTGCCCTCAGCGACAGCACTGGCAGTAACCCATGCAACACAACAAACCTCAGCAACATGGAAAAATATATATGCTTCTCATTTTTATGCCTTCCATATAGTTAGGAAGAGTGGGGTGCAGCAGCCCCCTTCACCCTGCCTAAGCTCAGCCAGGATGAGTGGCATGGGCACTGCTGACCGCAAGGCGTGGGATGCTGCCAGCTTCACGTCGTGCAGGGGAAGAAAAGC
Organism: Anseranas semipalmata; assembly: GCA_013399115.1. Lineage (NCBI taxonomy): Eukaryota > Metazoa > Chordata > Aves > Anseriformes > Anseranatidae > Anseranas > Anseranas semipalmata. The sequence continues at coordinate 993,144 of VXAA01001080.1, forward strand.
CAAGCACACCGCTCACTGAAGTTAATGGCCCAGATCACTAAAATAAAGCTACAACTCAAACATCCGGAACTAATTTCCAAATTACACTTCACTTTATCTCCACTGCTACTGTTAAATAGGGTGGAAGCTTTTTTAAAAAAAAAAAAATCACCACCACCGAAAGCTAGATTAAAGGCAAATTGCTTTTGGCTGTTTGAGTTTTTCTTCCAAGTTTTCAATGGTTTACAGTATTCAAATTTTACAGTAATTTTCATGAGATCAAACAACCTGAGGAACAACACCCATTAATTAGAGCAACGCATATGGTGCTGCAATACTCCAAGGAGTGTGCTCCTGTGATGTAACAGCCTCTGGGCCATGCAAAGCCAATAATTTTCTTCCAAAGGTTGACACTCACCTCTCTAATGAGCTATTGCATGCACATAATCAGCTGATTAATTCATTAGGAGAAAAACTGCCGTTTGGGTTAGAACCAGGATTCCTGTTGCTGCCACTGCTGAACTGCAGGAAGAGTTTCATTAGCTCCTGCTGGAGGAGCCAGTTGAATCCAAACAGCTTTTTAATTCGCTGCGTGCAGAGTCCAGGGTAGAAGTTAATGCAGCTGCTAATGATGCCCTCTCCCTCCCCTTGCTTTAAAGGCTTGCTCAGGTTAACAAGAGTGGCGTTGCAAAAGGCCACAACCTACAGCTCTCACAGACAGCAGCTCCCTTGGCAAGGTCTGTGGCAGACAAATCACATCATTTGGTGACATCAGACGTGGGACATGCAGGTCATTAAGGAACCTGGAGGAGAGCATCTCTGCTCCAGCATGGCTCGCTGTCAGCCAGCAGCTGGATGCCTGCTTGGCTGCCTACAGGTCTTGTGGGATGTGCTCAGGTCTCACCTGCAACCTCAGATGCTTGCTTGCAGGGTTGTGCATGTGTTGCTGTTCTCCTGGGCTTTAAGGAATGACATATCGTGCCATACAACATGTGCATGAAATCATATTATTGGGATTTGGAAGCCCACAGGTTCCCCAGTGTCCCCCAGGCTGTGGTGGGTGCTACACAAGGTATCAGCATCTCTTTGGTTGGATGGATCCTGAGCACCTTCCCAGAAGCACAGAGGTAATCAAGGGATGCTGCAGAAGCAGGAAGAAATTCTCTATGGACCAAAGAAACCATACTTTCAACCTCTTTGTACTGAAGATCAAAGAACCAATTCCCATCCACACAAGACAGGCAGAATAGCATAGCACAGAGCAATGTTTACTACAGCTGGTTTATGTTTCTTTCCTGAGCAAAAAAAACTTGACAAAACATAAAACAAGATACACTTTTATATTGAAAATACAAAAGAAACTGTATTTTTCTTTCTGGAGATTTAATACACCAGGGTTTTGGGAGGGTTTTCAATCACTGGAGGTTTTTCTTCATATCCCAAAAACTTCCATGCAAAGGCAATGAATGACGCAAAAATTTGTGTAAATGAAACTCCACATGACCATAAAAATAGGAGTTTCAATGGGAATACTTTTATATTTTAAATCAAATAGTTTTGCATAATGCTGCCTGTGATGGTGAAACATCCTTGTCACCAGTCAGTTATTTGAAAAGAAAAAGAAGAAAGTTCTGGCCTATAATAGCGTACTGAGCTATGACTGAATTAGCATTCTTCTCTCTTGCTACAAAAATAGCTCCGAGCCACGTAAGCTGCCACTTAATGCAATTAGCGACAAGAACCCTGCTCCTTCTGCACAGGTGTGGCCGCAGCCCGAGCCCCCTGTCGCAGCCCGAAGGAGCCCCTGCCCAGCTGCGTGCCTGGGTGTCACCTTCAGCTCTCCTCAGCACCAGGAGGTCTGCTCTGAGCTCCCCTGCAGGTGTGACTGGATCAAACCTAACCTCAGGTCTGGTGTGAACGAGTTAAATGAAACGTCACCAGATGCAGTTCTTCCAGCATCTGCAAACCCAGGAGAAGTCGTCTCCCCACGTACCCGGCTGCCGTCCACATGTAACCAGGGGAGAGCTCTCCCTGCTCAACACAGGGAAATAAATCGAGGCAAGAGGTTGCCTTGTCCCTGAAATCACATCAATCTCTGTATGAAGAAAAATCAAAGCCAAGGCTTTGCAAATCCAGGGTTTTCTGGGCACAGGACACAGGAATGTCCATGTTTTCCTGGATCATTTTGCACAAGACTCAGCAGAGTCCAGAGTAGCCGGGGGCTGCTGTGAGTGGAGCCAGCTGGAAAACACTCCTCAGGAAACATCTGCTGGAGATGCACCGTGTGAGCAGGGAGGGCTCAGTCCTGCAATGCTGCTCCACCTCGTCTCCTCCCCAGAACCGGCAGGCTGGCAGGGAGGGCAGCTGCTGTTCCTTCCCCATGGGGACTGTCCCCTTCGGGAGCCACCCCAGGCCCTCATCACCGTGCAAGCCAGGACTGTGACTCTGCAAGAGCAGCTCTCCTTGGTTTGTCTCCGCACACAGATGTTCGGACATCTAATTAAAATCTCCGAGCCTCCCGAGTATTTGATGTTGGGCCGTTGACATCACCATGGCAGGCTGCACAGAGAACTTCCAAATGCTTCCCATCCTCCAGCTGGACTAGGACCAAGATGAGCAAGAGAATGATGAATTATTTTAAAAGAAGAACGAATTGCTCTTTAGCAAAGTGAGAAAACGCAGCAAGGCTCTCCTGCGGGGTGACTTTAGAGGTCCTGTTTTTGCTTAACGAGCCTGTCCATCTCATTGGACCTGAACAGCACGTTTGCTCGCAGTACGTAGGGAAAGTCAATGGCGCATTGAGAACACAATGGCGTTAATCTATATTCTCTCCCGGTCTCACCAAGATGAGCTCCTACTCTTTCGGTTTCAGTCATTAAACAAACCACGTCTGGTAGCTAACTGAACAGACTGTTATACATCAAAACAAATCTCTCACTAACTCCATTTATTGGATCTTTTATTAGGACAGTGTCTCCTCCAGGATGGACTCCAGACTTGACTTCCTGCAGTATGACCGCTGACACCAGTTTGCCTTGGCCATCCATGTCCTCACTTTCAGCCTCCATCCCAGGTCGCAGAATTGCACCTCCAGCACGGCTTTACTGTTGCCCCATTTCCAGGAGCCGACAACATTTTACCTTGATAAATCCACCCAACTGCACACCCCTGCTCCACTCACTGGTTACGGGATCAGTGGCTTCCTTCCCGCCCCCTGCAGCATCGTGCTTCCCCCCAGATCAGTAGACTTGGTTTTCAAGATAACCTCAGGACACAGGCTGCCTGTTTAAATATGCTCACAGCATGGCTTGATTTTCCTTTTGAGAGACTGCAGAAATTCTGTCATCCTCCGCAGACTGGGAATTCGAGATCTCTTATCGCTGTGCTGTGCGCTAGGTCTGATGCAGGGGCTGCCAACAACAGCTGCGGTCCCTGCATTTACTTCAGCAGCCCTTAGATTGGGTCTTAGTTGTGTCTTCCCATTTAGTTTTTAGCAATGAAAATATTGTGACATTAGGAAATCAATACATCAGAAGCTTTGCTGGGGTGTGAAATAGAGCATCCATTTGGGAGAGAATTAAGCTCACTTATGTCTCTTGTCCCTAGATCTATGTGACTACAGGAAAACCACTTTTGCTACCTGGCTGCCTTTGTTGCTTCCCACAAGCTCTTTAAAACAGAAGTATTACAATGAGCTTTGCTTGTTGACAGGCTCTTTCTATTAGCTGTACAAGTGTCTTGAACAATTATTGATGCTGTGGGCAACTGCTGAACAGAAAAAAAAAGAGCCTTCTGTTCAGGAGTGAGGCTATTAAATCAAGAGGAAGCAATAACATCGCAGTCCTCGGGTGACCAGCCCTAAGGTGAAAACAACAGGCAACAGAAACTCTTCAGAAGTACTTCAGGAACACCCACAGGCTGTAGGAGCTGTAAGAAATTGCCCACTGAACAGAGGGAGATAAAAAAGACCCCTGAATCATGCCAAAATGTTGGACGATTTGCAAAATGTGACACAAAATCTTTAATTATTAAAACAAACAAACTGAATGAATAATTTAACCTGCTCTCACTAGTCCATGGCAGTTTCTTGTGGCTACCAGGAAGACTCTGCTTTTGGCAAGAACTTGTGTTAATCATGACCTGGGACCAAAGCAGTTTTGCAGAAGACAAACCAGAACAAAAAACAGCTTATACACCTCCCCAGAGCGATTAATATTATACAGTACCTGACTTTGGCAAAAGAGACGAACCCTGCAACACAGAACTTGCTTTTACCAGCACTTCCACAAAACACTAATTTACATAAAAATAAAAATGCAGGTATATACACTCTGTTATCTCTTCAGGCATTGCAAGCTGTACCATATTATACAGCACCGCTTGTGTACATACGGGACCACCACAGTTGGCAAAGAGCAGCAGCAGCTCCCAGGCAAGAGCAGAGTGACCAGAGCGCCAAGGAGGCCGGTGCCAGCCCCTGCTCCCGGCCCTGTGTGCCCTTCCAGCTGTGCACAGCTGGCAGGTACCTGCTGCAAGCAGCCCTGCTGCTCCCCACCTCTGCTCCCCGGGAACGTCCACTCCTAGAGCCATGGCTCACCCACACCTAGGGATGGGCTGATAGCACAGCTTTCACCCGATTTTACCCGATGCCAACAGCCAGAAATGTGGGTACGAGCCGAGGTTTGTGTGCGCTACCAGTTCTGTTCGCCTTTCCTGCCCCTGCCAGCATTGCAGCTCCACGGGGGGACACTCAGTGCCCCCCCTGGGCCCTGTGCTGCCGGGGCTATGCGAGATGCCGATGTCAGCACACAGTCTTCCAGCTTTCCAGACCCTGCCTGTCCTTGGGGAAGCTTGGGACTGCAGTTATTGGAGGGAGAGGGAAGTGCGCATGCTGGTTGTGCACTGCAGAAACAGGTCAAGGCACAGAGAGGGTGTTTAATTAAGCAGAGGCGTTTTGGGGCACTCGTCTGCATGCTCCTGTGCACCATGCGCAGGGCTGAAGCAAGCACCTTATGTTAATTGCCTGCTGCAAAGCAGGGCACCAGGCAAAAGGGATCCTCGTGCTCCCAAACATCAAAGAAGGCAGGCGGGCTCCAGGCTTGACCGAGCATCGCGTGTGAACAATGATGTCCCTAATGAGGAGTCCTTGTTCCTGGCTCCAAACAGGAGCAGCAAGAAACCTCCAAAGTGTCACAGCGAGCGATGGCATCGGCCAAGGCAGCACGTCAGTCATCCCGCAAGAGGCGATGGTTTACACACAGCCTGGCTCCGGCTGCAGATAATAAATAATATTTCAGTGGCTTTTAATGTTCCCTTGAAGAACACGGGTACAAAATATTGCTGTTGTGACTCATGTCTGTTTGAATGGAGGGGGGACTCGGTAGCCACGAGCTGAAGGACTAACCGTCCTGATGTGCCCACGTGCAGTTTGGGACACTGTTCCCCAGGGATGCCTGAGCTCCTCCTTCAAAGCCTGTTATTTTTCACATCGGCTTTGCAAGGTGAGGGGTGGGGGTGATCTGAAGCCCTGACACACAGATGAGCCCTCTCCCGACATGACAGCAATCTGTGCCATCCCAACCCTGCACAATGCTTTGGATCCACATCTGATCTTAATTACAGCAGTGTCTCCACTAGCTGCCATCCTGTTTGCACCAACATGCAAATTAAACCCAGTGCCTGCGATTTTACACTCCAGGCTTGTGACAAATGAGCCTACTTCCCCCCACCCTCCAGCCTGTGTCTCTGCACATCCCCTTCCCAGCATGGCTGGAAATAGGCACATTTATGCACAAAGATCATCTCACCCCTGCGGCGCGACAAATGATGAAATGAAAAGATTATAAAACTTACATATTTGGAAAAGCTCTAATGGGAAAATATCCCCAGTCTTCTGTGGCCTCTCCATGCTGTTGATACAGCCCAACACAGCTGGAGGCATCCTTCACCTATCTACACGTAAACAGCCAGACTTCACATACCTATTAGATCTATTTGCAGTGGCAGACAGATGTCGAGATTAAGGGGTTTCAGCTTCCCAGCCAAGTACCCCACACTGAGACAGAGCTAAGAAGACCCCATCCAATCACTCCAGCTACTGCTGCTCTCCTTAGTCCCTAGCCACATCTCTGACACACCAGGCTTCGTTTTTATTGCATGAGCAGTGCAGGGAGATGGACATTTTTCTCTTGTCAGATCACTGCTGCAAGCGCGTTTACACTTGGTGGTGACGGCAGGACAGAGGGACAGCTCTGAGCAGCTGGTGCACTGCCCAAGATTTATGGGGAAATTTATCCCCCAGCCCTTTCCCCAGACCTATTCTGGCAGGAACCACGTGGGTAACGTCCGACACCAACCAAACTCATTACACAGAGAGGTCTTTCACTTTCCTGTGTGAATGTGAAATGCAGAGGAACTCCTGGAACAACCATCCTGCATGGCAGAGCAGAAAACCCATCTGCTAAATTGGATCCATTTAATCATATCAGCTTTGTTTTGCCTTTTTTTTTCCTCTTTAAAAAGGCCCATATATTTTGACTATCTCTGCTTCATGACACAAGCTCTGTCAACACATTTGATCGAAAATGTCAAAGTGATCACCTGTATCCCATCAGGAGCACAGCCATGCTCCTTGCAGCACCAGCATGGCTCTTCAGCAGGAGCAGGAACGTGCCCCAGCATGCTGAGCGGGCTGCTGTGCTCCTCATCCCTATAGATTGCATACCATTAGTTAACTATATGGAAGCCAACTGGCCAGGCCTGCTGTCTCCTGCCCTGTATACCACGAGGATATCATCCCCTGCTGAACCATGAGTGAGGTGACCAGCATCGTTCTGCAGCCACAGAGCGAGTCCGTAAGTCCTGCACCCTGCTGCTCAAGGACACAGAGCAGTGGTGTGGTGATGGGCACCACTATGGAGAGAGGCCAGCAAAACCCGCTAGAAAGGTTGAGAGAGGTGGAACAAGTACATCCTTGGAGGGAATAAAGCAAAGCACTGGGTTCTGCTGGCTGCTGGGCTTGGGTTTTGCCTTGACAGTGCGACAGACCTGCTGAGCAGGGCGGGTGATGAACTTCTCTTTAATAAAGAGCGCGGTGAGGCCTCGCTCCTCCTCCTCTTCCTCATTTTAATTCTTGCTGCTTTGCTTGGGAAAGGAAAAGTGCTGCTGTGCTCAAACTGCAGCTAGCACAGGAGAGCTAGAAAAACACCAATAAATAAGTGTTATTTCTTCTTTAACACAGGGAACATGACAATTTGACCTTTCCAGATACCTGCAACCTTCCACAAACCCAAACCTGCCTTTTAGAAGAGGTTCTGGGGTACATCCAGCCTGCAGAAGTAGCACAGAGAGCATCCAGACAGCTCTAAGCAGGTTAGATACTGTGACTTGTCTAGCCACGATAATAAATCAGGTTTGTTTTGTTCAGCTTTTTCCTGTAGGAAGCCACAGCCACCAGTGCAGACATTATCCCCTCCTTTCTTCCACAGCAAGGATGCAGACTCAGCGCGAGCAGATCTGCTGCTGCGGTGCAATTAACCCACTTGAGCAGACAGCTCTCCCCAAGCAAAACCACAGTAGTGGCAGTAGGACGCAGCTCCTTCCTCAAAGAGATAAACTTCCAAAGCTCAGGACAACCAACTTCATCGATCCAGCTATTAATCTGAGTTAATTTTATTTGGCAAAATAACCAAAGAAATCAAAATGTAAAACCTGAAGTTAATGCAAATTTAAGCTTTCACATCGATTGCTTGTCACGTACTTATTTAATTGCTTAATCTAGAAGCACCCAAATCAACGCTCTTCTAGCAACTCTGTACAACCCTAAGTGGGACAGCGCAGCAGTGGTGCTGTGAGCTGGCTCCCAGCCTGTGTGGATTCAGGCTGTGATGGTTAACAAACCTATGGCAGCTTTGCTTGGCTCCCTGTCCTGTATTTAAGCCCTCTGGGGAGAGTGATGGCTTTGCGTGCAAGAGGGTCCTGCAGATTTTCAGCAAGAAATGAGGTTTATGTGGGCAAACTGAATGGGGATGCACACGAAGCTTTCCTTTTTCTCTTTTTTTTTTTCTTCCTCTCTTCAATTCATATCTTTTGTACTCTTTTCCCTCTCCTTTCTGCTTCACAAGCAAGCTGCTAGCCTTGCTGTGTGACTGCGGGCTGGCCCTGTGGGTGGCAGCAAGCATCGGAGCTCCCCGAGGACCCTAGCACACCCAGGAACCCTGAGCTAGCTCAGCCAGTCTGCAGTGCAGAGTCCTCGCCATGCAACTTCCCCATCCCCATTTTCCAGCTCTATACAGAGAGCATCAAAACCAGGAGGTCTTGTTCCCCACTCGGTAACTAAAAGGAAGGTGTGGAGTCCCCTCCTCGCACTCTTCATGTCCTGACATACCCCAGCAGTCCAGCTCACCCCAATCCCAGCTTCCCCATAGGGGAAGAAACAGGGACATCTTCCCCCTGGTCCCGCTTTACTCCCTTATGGCGGCTGCCACGGCTCCTACAGCTTCGTAAGAAGGGAACAAGCCAGCTGCCTTCGCCGAGCATCTCCTGGGGCTGCCCCCACTGGCCCCCACTTCAGCAGCCTGCATCCATCCCATGGTGTGCTCCCTGCCACGGGACGGCAGCGCCGCGGAGCGGGGGCACACTGCCAGGGTGCAAAGCCCAGGTTCCTCCACTGCAGGAAAAGCCGCAGCCAGAGCCCTTGCTGCAGCTGCCTTTGGACAGCCAGCCGAGAGGGGAGGCTGCACACAGCCGCTCCTGGTGTTAGCCAGCCGGACACTTCGTTTCGATCTCTTTTCTTGCTTTAATACAAAGACCTCACTCGGCTTTGGACAATCTTTCCTTCAGGCTGAGCTTTCCAAGCAATGAAAGAAGATGTCCAAAGTCTGTCTTGTAGACAAGGGAAGAAATCCTGCAGGCAGAACTTGCTGCAAGCCAGGCCAGCATTGTTATGTATATATTCTGTGAATTAATGCCTTTTAGCTAAGCTAGTGAGACTTGAATCTTTTCCAGCCCATAGGCTCATGGTTTTACTAAGTAGCAGGTATTGACTTTTAAAAAGGCCAAGATAATTTTATGATCATCAGGAATAATTCAGGCCACACAAAGCCAGATAATGACATGGGGGAAAATAGAAAGAAATCAAATCAATTCACATATATCAGGCCTTAATTACTGACTGACAACAGCCAGGAAGGAATTTTTCTGTCCAGAGGCATCTCCTCCTACACTGCTGGACACACGGCTGGCGAGAGCCGAGCACATTTGCCCTTCACAGGACGGACGCGGGGATGGAGCAGTGAGAGCCGTGCTCCCATGGGACATGCTGGAGCACCAGGACCTGCCCAGCCCACACCTGGCACCCCTCGCTGTCCCACCTGGCCTGCTCCCAAATGCCGAGGGTGCTTACACCACTGCAAAAGTCCGATCTAATTCTGCTCTTCCTGAACGAACCAAAGAGCACTGCCAAAAACCATACGCGGCCGCGGACCCAGCCCAAACCATGGTCTGCCTGCAGTGGGAGGATGAGCGCGGCAGCTAGAGGCAGCTGCTAGTGGATGGATGGAGAGGGAGGAGCAGCACAAAACACATTCAGATTGCTCCGGCAGAATTTAATCCGACTAAAAGCCATAAGCAGGATGGCAGCAACAAGCAGACACTGGTGGGAACGTCAGCTTACCGGCTCAGCGGGGCCCATTTTAATGGGCTTTTTGTTCACGTTGTGTCTAAGTTACGACACTTAAGCCCTCGTGCTGCACTACAAGGAGCAGTAACGCTGCTCCCCGGCTCACGTGGTGTGACAGACACGGCAGCTTCAGGACCCGCTCGATGGGGTGTTACAGGGGAAGGCTCCAGCAGGTCACTTCCCAAAAACTGGCGTGTAGAAGAGCTGCAGGGGAGGCAGGTTATTAAACACATGGAGAGGGGGAGAAGAAAGCACTGCACACCCCGATAGGGAACATTGCAGACTGCTTGGTAAGAGGACAAGTGTCAGCAGAGAGCAGCAGCAAGAGAGCCCCTGGTGAATACGTGGCTAAATAGGAAATCGCGTTCAACCGCGGCAGCGCGAGAAGCCATCCCAGCACCCTGCTGCTGGGGGCCCCGCTGGCTCCCCCCATGCACAGCCCTGGTGAGCAGCCAGTATGGGCAGGATCCAGGCACGCGTCAGCCACCCTGACACCAAAGGCAAAGCCCAAATCCCTGCTGCTTGGGCAGGGAAAACTGGGGGGTGGGGGAATAAAAGGTGGTGGTTAAGCAGGGAGCATCCTCTGAGCCACCCCTGAGTGCATTTTAATATCGAGTAAGGGTGGACTTTACAGCAAGGGTCCTTTTGAAACGTGTCTGATAAGGAAAGGTTAAAGAAGCTTAAATTATTCCGTCTGAACTGGGAGGCTCGAGTGATGTATTTCATGTTGCTTAAGGTACTGGAAACTGGAAGTGCAGCCTCATGCAGGCTCTGGCTGCTGCAGGGGCTTCAAGGGAAGACAAGAAGTTTGCAGGAGATTATATTTCTTTTCACTTTTGCACTTACCANTGTCTGAGTGTGCCATTATTCAAGCTCTTTTTGCAGCATTTTTGACCTGGCATCTCCAGGATGCCTTGGGAAAAGCAGGGCAGCATTTTCAGATGTTGTCCTTTCCCTTGCTTGGCTAGTGGGACCGAGTAGGTCCAACATGGCCAGGTCACTCTCAGTGGGTTCAGAAACAGCTGCAGCCATCACCCAGCGCTCCCCACCCAAGCAAGGTGCAAGCCCAGTGCAATGCCCACAGCCCAGGCAGAGCATGTGTGGGTTGCAAGCACCCGGCTTGGCTCCTGCCCCACACCCCTCACAGGCGATGTGCCCCCTGGTAGCAGGACACTGCACTATCCATCACAGTGACAGGATGCTGCAGGGTGTTGTTTCAGGACACTTTGCTCCAGCTTTGCTCAACAGCTGCCTCCATCCCCAGCCATCAGCATGCACTGTGCTGCTCCTAAGGGAGGTGTTCCCAGAGTCACGCACTGCAGTGCTGTGCCTGCTCCCTACACCATGCCAAGAAGTGGATTAGTTAATAGACAAAGAGGAAATATTTACTGTTTCTCATAACAGGATGAATAAAACTCCCCCAGCGCAACCTTCAAAGGCTCTGAATGCCTTGGACCAAGAATATGCTAATGAAATGATAAAAAAAAAAAGTTTTCAGACTTTGCCTTTCTGCCTTTCCATACAACATCCCACCCTCCAAGCCCAGAAATCAGAGGAAGAGAAGTAGGCAGAAGCACCATCCCCAAGGGGCTGGCCATGGCCCTGCTACACCTCTAGCAAGAGCAGGAGGCAAACCCAGCCTGGGGGCTGATTACTCAGGTTAATAAGCTGGATGAGATGCTGGAGCAGCTACATAAAGAACAGATAGCTATGCATCACTTTAATTATGCCTATAATGGCTTTATCTTTTTGTTACCTTATTTCATTATTGAAACCTTTATTTCACACGTACATTGTAATTCTTAAATCCAGCCACCAACAGAACTGCTTCTAAATAATTTAATACAGCATGAGGCACCAATTCCTCCAAAAGCAGCAGTCCTGGAACCCCTCTCGGTGTCTGACACTTTAATGTGGCACCAGAGTACGCAGAAGGCAACACCATATATCTCCTCCATGCCACATGCACTCGTTTAGAAGCTGTAAGTGAGGAGCTTGTGCGAGAAAAGCATCTCATGGCGATCATCAATATACAGGAGAGGTCTCTGGCAGGCACCAGAGCAGGAGGGCCTGCCAGCGAGTCTATAGCACCAGCACAAGAGCTGCACAGCAAGGAAGGGAAACCTTCAGCTGCACAGTCCCGTCTGCCCTGGGGGCCCACGGCCAGCGACACAGCTGGTGCTAGGCAAGGACATTCCCTTTGGCACCACAACACCGAGGTCAGGGTGCAGAAAAGCCATCACAGCATGTCAGGCACACGGGAGAAGGCCTTGAGCAGCCGCTAAGTGCCAGCACCCCAAAGTGCAGCCCCCAGGGAGATGGGGCCACAGCTTCACCCCCAGCTACACAGGGACACACCACTGGTTCTCCCAGTCCGCGGCCAGCACATGCTTAATAAACGGAGCTTTCTAACGGTGCTTGGCTGCTTTTCTAATTACGCAACGCATGCAGCACAACACCTTAATTTTTCATGTGTCCGCCTCCCTTTTCCCTTCCAATAAAAGGGGAGACAAACCCACCTGTGCAATCTCCAGCCCAACAGACCTAACAAGACCTGCACCACAGGCACCTGTGCAGCCAGGCTTTTACCTTCTCCTCCTTCATTGCAGTTATTCCCCCAGTGACAATGTATTAAAAATGCATAGGTCAAACAATAGATGCCTCACGGCAGAAGCTCTTGCTCTGTTGGTCTTGTTACAGTGAGTGCTTATGTCCAAGACCCAATGAGGTCAATGAGAATTAAGCAGGTGCTTAAGCCTTAGGTGTGTGAATAAATTAGTCATTATTGAACGGTGTACACATGTGCCTAGTTTACTGGTTGCTGAGTCAGCATTTCTAAACTATCAAAGTGGATCAGTCTGATTGCTGCAGGAGAGAACCCTTTGCTTCCCCAAGACCTGCTCGTGCTGCTCATGCTTGTGTTGCTGTGTGGCAGGGGAGCTGCCCTGACCCCACATGCTGATCTTGCAGGTGCTGCCTGGAAGGCAGTGTGGTCGCTGCCGTCCTCCCGCAATTGGGTCAGACTGGGAATAAAGACGTATTCCAAGATAACGTCAGATTTTGCAGCAGCGCTGGTGGAAGCACAGCTGGCATTACACTCACACGGCTTTGGGTGCTGACAATTCTCTGAGCTGATGCAACAACACAGCAGCAAAACAGCAATTTGCAGCTGATGACTTCAAGATGAAGTGCAGGCAACACAAGGTTCCTCCAAATCCCCCCCTCAAAACCCAGCACAGGTGCTGATGCCACCGGGGGGATGCTCTGGGTCACCCCCAGCCCTGCCTGCACCAGCCCTGTGAAGGGCCCAATCCAGCCCTGTGCAGCTGGGGCCATCTGGGAGCAAACAGCCTTTGCCAAGGGGCTTTGTCTTGGCTCGCAGCAACCTGAAGATTCAGAAGGCAACAAGGGAAATTTGGGCTGTCAAAATCCAAGCTGCAGTAATTAAAGAGGATTTTAGGGAGAAAGGAGCTGAGTTAGGAGCTCAGGGCTGAGCCCCGTCCTGCTCCTGAGCATAACCCCAGGACTCACCCTGCTGTGACAAGCCCTCCAACCCCAGACTTAGTTCTTCCTTTGTTCAAAACTGGGAAAATTGTCCAAAAAGAAAGGAACTCACCCCTCCCATCCTCCCCAAAACAAGCTTCTAATGCACTTCATGGTCTGATGTGCAGAAGCCAATTACCCAAAACAGACGTGAATCAATGAAAAAGGCTCCTGGGTGTTGGGGAAGCAGCAGCTGGCCTTTCCCAGGGCTGTGCAAAGCCCAGATCGATGCTGCTTTATGGCTGCCATCCGCATATTCCATTTCCATCTCCCTATTTGTTCCGGTGATGGGTTGCCAAGGTGTCAAAGTCAAATCATTTGAATTTGTCTTGAAGTGAAAGGTACTGAAGGTTCAAAATTACACCTTGACCCAGGCAGGTCAGTTTGCAGGAATTATCACCAATTTTTATGGTGGAAGATTGCAAGTGTTCAGAGGAGAAGGAAAATAAAAATGCTTGTCCTTTCTTCACCTTGCATACAAATGAAAAACAAATGTGATCTTCTTGCTCTTGACATAACCGTGCTTTAAAGAGCTTCACAAACATCTATTTCCTCATTTGAGCTCACACAGAAGACATATTATCTCTTTTAAATATGCCTTCTCCTTGGCAGTGTGCAGCCTATCCCCTATCTTTAACATTTTAAGAAGCCGCCAAGTGGTTATTTGCAAAACCGATGTTAGGAGATGGATATAATCTATTTTAAACCTCAGCAAAATTGGCCAATTTCGGGAGGTTTTAATGTATGGCTGAATTAATCAAGTCACACAGATGATGAGATGTGAATCGCAGACCCCATCCCTCCACCCGCACGGGAGTTATTTGGAAAAGGCCCAACCACCTCCCAGCAGAGCCAGGAGAGAACAGGACCGAAGCAGCTGATTTCCAGAGCAGAGTGGCGCTGGGGACGGCAGCGCTCTCCCTGGACCAGCGCCGCCGTCTTTCGAGACCTGGATCTCAGCTCTCCTTTTCCTGAAGGCTTCGGCACTGCCACACTCCGCTCCTTTGGCAGCGAAGCCCAGGGAAAGCGCGAGTGATGCCCTGGGGCTCTGCACCCATCCTGCACCCTCTGCGTGGTCCCCTTCCCACGGCACAATAAACCCAGGAGAAGGTGCTGACCCCAACGTTAAAATTCAAGACTCCTCCATCTCACTCAATCTTGTTTTCAAGCTCTTGCTATTTGGTTGCTTAGAGATTTCTGTTTATTTGCTTGTTTTTCTTTTGAATGGATGAAGTTAGCATTTTAACAGTACGGAGTGAGGCTAAAAGTATTGATTCCCAGACAAAACAGCCTGGAGCTATCTCTTGCTAAGGATAGGTCCCGCTGGAAGGGTGGTGCTCTGCAGAGCCCGCCGGCCGCAGCGCCGCGCACCCAACGTGCTCCCAGGCCAGCAGCGGAACCAGGCGATTTGCAGCAAGGGGATGCTCGCTGGACCTGGGTTTTGCTTCTCTGCAAATTCCCCAGCTGCCACCTCCGATCAGGCTTGCCGTGCTGGCAAATCGGCAGCGGTGTGCTCACCAGCAGCGCTCTGAAAGCTAATTCTCCGTCCATGTGCCACTGTGATTTTAAGCACAGGGCGTGCACAGGGCTGAGTTTCATCATCCTCACCCCCAGGAGCCCGGGACAGGCAGCACACGGGGAGCAGCAGCATCCTCAGGAACCAGCTGCTGTGCTGCCCTGCTCGCCACCAGCACTGAATGCAAACGCACCGTCGAAGAGAAGACAAATTGCTCTGGGGGAAATCCGATGACCTCCCCAGCAGTGTCAGGAAACATTTGTCAAGTGGCAGAAGCCATTAGCTGTTTCGCTGCTCACCTATGGGGAACGTTGTATCTCTGGTGGTGCCTGGTTAATGCAGACCTGGCAGGGCTTCTGCTGCCACCGCTGAGGTCGGCCGCGGCTCTGGATGCTCCCGAGCGCTCCACAGCCTTGGTGTGGATGTCCCAGCATTGTCCCAGCAATGCCAACCACACCAGGAAGAGCTGCCTGGCTTCTGGCATCCCTTCTGAAGGAAACAGGCAGGCAGGTCATAAACCATCTGGGATTTACAGGTCAAAACATCCCCTCATCCCTACGGGCAGCCAATATAACATGGGGAGTGTGTGGGATGAGTGTGTCTGTGTCTGGAGGCCCAGCCCATTAGCAGGTCAGTAGTAACAAGCCTGGCGACTATTTCCCAGCACTGCCATGAGATGGGCAGCCCCCCCAGCTCCTGCCATGGGGAGATGACCCAGCAGCATGCCACCACCCTGTGGCCAAGTGCTCTGCTGATGGTCAGCAGGCACAGGTGGGATGGAGGCTCCAGCACCTCTGGACACATCCCCAGTGAAGTCACGGAAATGCCATGAACCCACCATGAAGAGCAAGGCAAGTGTTTCCCGCGAGAGTCAGAGGTGCCTCCGGGGAAGTCTGCGGCCAAAAAAAGCCTTTTACATGCTGGGCGCCTATCTCTGCACTGTTTGAGATGGAATTTACATCACTGAGTGCTCTAGGAGATTTTATGTGCCCTCATCCTAACCCTCAGTGTGTTCCCCTGCAGAAAGTATGGTTATTACTTGCGTAAACACAGGCGGTGTTCCCAGGTCACAGCTGCAAAACTAAGCACAGAAACCCAGTGTCCTCCCTTCGCCCCGTACATCCACCGCCTCTTCTTTCTGCTTTTTCTCATAGGAAAACCATCATCACTCGTAAATCCATGTTCGAGTACTTTCTCCCCACGCTGTTTAAGCTCTGCCACGTTTCCTAATCCTGTTCTGTACGGTCCCAGGCAGCGCTCCGCCTTCCCCTGGCTCCCGGGGCTGGTGAGCAGGTTGCTTTTGAAGCTCTTCCAGGTTATTGAACTGCGATGTTAATGCAGCTTGTTTCCCATCAGCTGAGGGCAGCGTGCCGGGGACAACATTTATTTTCCATGTTTATTTATGTCAGGAGAGTTCTTAAAGGATTTGTTTGCAGCTGCTCCAGTGGCTGCGCATCCTGAGGTCAGCTCCCGCGCCTGCCAGCCTGGCCCGGGGAGAGAGCAGCGCTGGCTCTCCTTCCATCCTTCAGCTGGTTGGATGCCATGGAAACAACTCATTTCCTTTATGATCCTTAATGAAGAGCAGGATCTCCCTTTTTCTCGCTAATAGGCACTTATGGCCCTTGAAGGTAAGGAAGCCTGGGCACGCAGTGGCTCCGTGCCTCCGCTGTGTTTCTACCCCAGCCAGTGGGCTGAGACTTTTCTGCCCAGACCCGTTGGAAGGATCGGGCAGCAGTGGCTGCGTGGCACTTGGTGGCTGTGTGGCACTCAGTGGCTGCATGGCACTCGGTGGCTGCGTGGCACTCGGTGCTCGCTGTCCCCCTGGTGCACAGAAGAGGCTGGGGCTGCTCTCCTCTGCTGCCCAGCCCCTAACAGCAACCCTCCTCCGGACCAGCTACACCTCCCTTTGTGCCTGCAGTGATAGCTCTGCCTTCCCCGGCCGGTCAGCGAAGTCTCTGCGATAAAGGCTGGCTGAGAAGGAGCTGCTGAGAAGGGCTCCATGAGCAGGAGAGCTTCCCCCTCTGTGCTGTCAGCGCAGGCAGGGACCACCAGCCTAACGCTCCTCTCTCTGCAATGCCAGAAGTGCCGGCTCTGATCACCTCCCCTTTGGATGGCTTGAGCTCATCCCAGCAGGACTCTGACGGTCCCATCACAGCAGGAAGCAGTTCTGCTCCCATGGCGTGGGCCAGGAGTGAGCTCCTTCTCCAGGACGATGTGGATGGAGGCCTGGAAGCCCTTGAAAAATGCAGGTATCGGGATCATCTCAACAGGCCAATTCCTTCTGCCCCTCTCATCGTTGCAGAGGAACCAGCTGGGTATAGATTTTACTCCACTTGCCACTGCCTTTATTATTATTTCTCCAGGCTCAGGCATGGCTGCAGATGGTCACATTTTTTTGCTATAAATAATGTAAGTCCAATAAGCAAATGGAGGCAACACCCTCTGCTCAGCACCCATGGGTGATGGCCAGACCCTGCACCCTTCCCAGGTGGTCCAGGAGGATACCCCACCCTCTCCCAGCTGCCTCCCAGCAACATCCAGCTCCTCAGAGCATCCCGAGGTGATGCGCTGGGAGTTGGCTGCCAATTCATTTTCTCTTTAGGGTTCCAGGCTACCCTGGAGAAGGAGAGCGTGCCATATCGATTGCCTCCGTTGTCCTCGCAACCATCCGGGCAAAGAAACATTTGTTATTTTGTGACAGTTCCCTGCGGAGGCTGCTCAGGCGTCCTATCCGCTTGCATGGTGGAGCTGGCAATCTTGCCAGAAACTCTGCTTTAAAAGATTCTGTGGCATTAATTAAATTTCTCCAGTTGTGTCTATTGGCTCTGAATACGATCCGGGCTCTCTGAGCACATGAAGATGGGCTCAGCTCCTCGCCCCTGTTCAGACCTGGCTCTGAACAAGCCTGGCTCCCAACACTGAATTCCTTGTATGCAATGTTGGGAATACAATACTGTCCCTCACTGAAGGGAAATGAGCTCAGGACTGTCAGGGCTCAGATACCATGTGGGGCTAGATGACCTAGAGGCTGAGAAATGATCCCAGAGCTACAAGAAAGCAGATGTCCTCGCCCTGAGGACCAATTCCTCTAAATAGACAAGCAAAAATGATTATCTGTGATTGCATAGACAGGCATGATGCAGCAGGGACAGCAAGCGAGTCACCCAAGGACTCCAGATGAATTTGACACAAAGCTCCCACAGCTCAGGCTCCCTTTCCACTCCTATGAAGCACATCCCGTGCCTTGAGCTGGCACTGATGACCTCCACCAGTATCACCAGGATTTTACAGACACTTCCTTCCAGGAAACCATGGATGGAAGAGGATGGAGCTGCTGAGTGCCAGGGAGATGCAGGAGGAGACAGGTTGCCTTTAACAGTTAGAAATGTAAAACAGAAGCCTGTTTTTCAGCAAAGAGGATATTGGTGTATGAGATAGGAGGGAAACATGGAGGAGGTAAAGAGAATTTTAGTTCAGGAGAGCTGCGGGACTGGGGCTTCCCAACCAATTTCTGCCAGCTGCTGTAAGTGGAATTTGAAGCGAGGCAGTTTGCAGGGTCAGAGGATGCTCAGCACCAGCAGGTTGGCTCCAGGGCAGCCATTAATCACCGCGCAGGCTGTCTGGAGCTTCCTGGGTGCAACTGAGGGGTGGTGCCGGCTGTGAAGGTGGGGCCCAGCACATCGGTACTGCCACGAAGGGCTCCAGCTCCTCCACCCTCCGACATCTGCGGGAATTGGCCAAAGCGGCACAAATGCCTCACCGAGCAGGGTGGCCGAGCCGCTGGGTCTGCGCGTGCTCCACATCCATGGAAAAACCTGGTGGGCTCAGCACCACAGCTCAGCACCTCCAGGAGAAAGTCAAAGTTTGTGCAGCTGCTGCTGAAGGTATTTGCTAAGAGGTAGAGGGGAAACACTGCAGAATAAGAGCATGGAGGCGCATAAGGCATTTCACAAACTTTACCTACTTAAAGCACGGACTGCCGTCCCCGTGCAGCGATTTAATACCCAAAAGCATGCACTAAGGGGCGGGCAGCCCCTGCCTCCCAGCCAGGCTGACACCACTTCCCACGGGCAGGTTCCCACCGCCCGCACCCAGCCCAGCACCGACGTATTTCTGGGATATTTTCCCGTTTTCCACAAGAGGGCACCGGCACGACACCGCCGGGGCCAAGCGGTGTCCCCGGGCAGCCCCGCGGAGCCCCTTCGCACCCGGGCGGGAGCGGGGTCTCGCTGCCGCGGGGCAGCGCTGGATCTCCCGGAGCAGCTCCCCACAAGGGCCCGGAGCTGGAGACCTCTGCTGGAGCCCTTGCTCTCCCCGCCGCTTGCTGCTGCGGAAAGCAAGCCCTTTTGCTCAGGAAGGCGATGTTCTGGAGCAACTCTGCTAATGCAGAAGGTCTCCGGAGAAAGGCCTGGGACGGGAACAGCGACCCACTGCCACCCATCTGTGCTGACCTCCTCCAGCCATGGCATGCAGCACAAAGCTGCAAAGCCCCAGGCGTTACTTGAGGCAGGATCTGCAGGGAGCAGCGGAGCCGCTCCTCGGGGAAAGGGCTGCATCCTCAGGGTGCCACTGGGCCCCGAGCAAACCCCCGTGACTCTGGGCCAATGCATCAAATCCTTCTTCCTCTACTATGCAACTCTACACACCACTGCAGTTTGGTGGGGCATGGAACAGCTCCTTGGAGCCCAAATACACGACGCTGACAAGAGCTGACCCAGCATCTGCCTCCATCATGGTGCCCTGTGGCAGTACTTGAGTCATGCCTAACCCCTGGGAGCAGCGGTGCAGGCCGGAGGAAGGGACCCTGCGAAAGCCATCCAGTGCCAGATGGGACTGGACACCCTCACGAGGAGAAGCCTTTGAATATTAAAGATCTGGTGCTTGGAGCCCAGGTTACCTTTCTTAGAGCCACGCACTTGTTTGGTCAATGACTACATCTAGTCTCTAGGAGCCTGGTGGTTCAGGTACCTGGTGCTCATGGTTCTGAGCGCAGAAAAATAAATATATCTTCTTGGGGGAGTCTTGTTAATCCAGGTGAGCTTGCAGAAGACTACTCAAATCACCCCGCTGTCTGGGACCCTGGAGCACAACAGCTGATTTCCTCTAGATTATCTTGATCTTGCTGGACACTGAGTGAGTGCATACCAAAGCATGAGGTGTATTAGAAATGCCAAAACAGCAACAGATTGTCTGACGGGGCTGTCATTCTGTCATGAAATATGACATGCATCCAGCCCAGGAGGAAGAATGGGATTGCTGTACACTTTAGTGCTGGCTGAGGCCATGCAAAATTATTCCTTGTTTCGGAGTCTCATTGATCAGGCCTGGAGGATACATTTCTGTAGCGTAAACAAAATGTGGTGAAAGTCCCAAACCACCTAACTCTCTTCAGCTGTGCTTTTCTATAAAACACTGCCATTTCACAAGTGTGTCTGTGAGGGATTTCCCTTTTGTGAACCCATTTCCTTTTGCCTTTGCACAAAAAAGCATCTCTGACATGAAGGATGCAAAGGTAGAGACAGCAACAAACACTTGTTTGGTACAGAGCAATGGGGAATTCGCAAAGCAACAACAAAATGGAGAACAAACTAGACAAATAAAAGCAAATTTAATGCAGAGAAAGTATCAAAGAAGCAAAGATGCTTCTCGAGCAGCATTGCTGACCACCCTTCTGGTAGCAGACATGCCGGAGGGACAGCAATGATTAAGCAAACACAGGGAACGGGGTGGGAACAAGCCCATGGACCGGCAGAACCTCACCACGATCCTCACCATGCACCTTATCAAGGGTACAGCCTCACCGAGCCTGGGCCAAGCAGCAGCTAGGACACAAGCACTGCTGGGTGGCTGTAATGCCTCCGGAGGAGGTCCCTCACGGTGGGCTCAAGAAAACTGGGAGAGACTGCTTTGTTTCTTTCACACTCAGTAATAACTGAGACCTGACACCTTTCCCAAAGGCTGAATTGATCGACTCCAGACCTTGCAGGTAATTACATCTGGAACAGTGGCAGGACCATCTCTAGCAGTCACTGTATCTTTTTGCTCCTCATTTTTCCCTTGGCATCAGAGTCGATAACCAAACTTCCCAGGAGCTACAGCAGAGCAAAAAGAGCATTTGCTTGCGTACACCCTTCAGACAAGCATACCTCCAAGATTTTTGGTAATTATTGGCCTTCCAGCAGGCTCTGCCCCCAGGGCAGCTGCGGAGGAGCCTGGCAGAGCCACCCAGCAGCCCAGGAGTCACGGCTTCGACTTCGAGGGAAACCCAAGAAGCAATCTCCTGAGGTGCACTTCGGCCAGGATACCAGCACTAGTACTTCTGCACGTGACAATGTCTCACTAAGAAACACAAATCTTTATGAAGGGTTGAGTGATACGCAGACAATCAAAGCCCGAGAACAAGCAGTACTGCCTAGAACTTGCAATGTTTTGGACAGCCTATAGGTGCCAATCAAGTGCACACTCCTTCAGATGAGTGTGTCCAGCCTTGCCTCTCGGAAGGGATCCCATGTGGACTGCCTTCCTTGCACACCGGTCTTCTCTGTTTTTTATCCCATTTGGGCCCCTCCAAGGTCAGTTAGTCCCAACACCACTCTCAGATCTGCTCCCTGAACCTCAAAAAAACCTTGGACACTGAGGTCCCCAAAGGCTGACAACAACAATGAAGTTTCCTTTCGATCTGCTGGCAATCTGCCCTCTCCAGCAAGGGGCACTTGGTGGGGAGAAAAGTGGAGAAAGTCCAGAGCTGGCTGGTTTGGGATGGGGGCCCTCGGGAAACTGTACAGGGGTTAGATGCCTCTACCACAGTGCAGGACAGGTGACCTACACAAACCGAGACAGCAGCTGCAAACAGTATTTCAGACCTCTGTTGAAACAGTCCAGACATCTCATGTCCCTCTTGTATTTTGGATGATGGAAGCTTTTGTACGGCACCTTAAAGAAGGACATGCACAGGGGGGTTGCAAAAGACGAACCCGAATTGCAGAGTAAACCAAGGATGTAATGGCAGAGCCTGGGCTGTAGGGTGATCTCCAGCAGCTGGGAGCTGAATGGCGGGAGATGCCATTTGGGGGTTGTTAAATAACAAGACAATATAATCCGAACATGTCCATCACCTGCCAGCAAGGACCCTGTGACACAGGTAAAATTGCTTTTGTTCGCCCAAAAGATCAATATTGTCAGGATGAAATAATATGTCAGATGATGTGAAGAACTCCACCTGACCAGTGACAGTCAACAGGCAGAAACTCCCTCTTGAAAAAATAGTAAAACAAGCAAAACAAAAAACAAAAAAACCCACAAATATACTGCCACTTTCCAAATCACCTTAGCGGGACTGTTCTTGCTGGGCACTGTAGATCATCTCCAGATTTCTTGGAAGAATGATTTTCTGTGCCCATGGTTTGTTCTGATGCAGGAAATTCCTCAGATTTAATCGGGTTCTCTTCTGTTAAATCACCACGGCTAATCAAACTGTCAGTCTCAGCTGAAGACCACACTCCTCGATGAACTTCGGCGTTTACTCCATGTCAGTCGCTGCAGGACTTCTCTCTGAAGAAACCTGTTGTCAGAGGCAGTTTCTCATGACGCTCATCTAAAACTCTCCAGTTCTGCTCGACTTCAGCAGCTTCTTCCCTCGCCCCCGCACGCCTGCTTTGTTTTGCACTGGATTTAACTTCGCATATGTGGTTTGGTGTGTTTTTTTTTAAATGTAACATCAAATCTCTTAATTCTCTGACCCAGAAATCAGAGACAATCCTCATAAAAATCTGGGACAAAGAAGACACATGCAGATGCATGCGCGCATCAGGAAGAGCTTCCGAAACTCCCAAATCTACCCATTTAAAGTGGTTTTGATTAAAGAAAGCATTTTGAGAACTACTGCTGTCAGATCTCGGGTTATTTTGAAAGCAAATCCTTGCCTTTCAAGCACAGCTCTCCCCTCACCGGGAGGCTCTCAGGAGTGATGAGGCGGAGGCCCAGGTCCACCACCCGCCATTTAAGAGCAGGGCTTTTCCCTCCCATGTCGTCACCCCCATGAGGCCAGATGGACCCCGAGGTCCCAGCTGGGCATCTGCCCACTCCCACAGCACTCCAGAAATAAAGGTTTCTTCTGTTACAGCGTGACCTTTCTGAGCCGCACAGTCCATTCCTGCAGCAGTTTTGCCAATGAGTAAATAACGAGAAATTAGCACGCAGCCCCAGCGATGACTCACAGTGAGCTGCCGCTAGCGCTAATGAACTCGCGGGGACAAAGCAGGGTGTCAGGGACATCCAAGAGCCCGGTTTCGTGACAACGTCACCCGTGTCACGCCTGTGTCCATGGTGGGCAGCTTCTGGAGCTCACTGCTGCCGCAGGCACCGGGCTGGGAGAGCCCCGGCTGGCCCCGGGCAG
Organism: Anseranas semipalmata; assembly: GCA_013399115.1. NCBI lineage: Eukaryota > Metazoa > Chordata > Aves > Anseriformes > Anseranatidae > Anseranas > Anseranas semipalmata. The sequence goes on from VXAA01001080.1 coordinate 1,016,256, forward strand.
GGGATGGGAACGTGCCGCGTTTCACATCACCTCTTCGCAGGTTTAATTTAAGGAGGGAGAATAATAGAATTCTGCAGGAGAGAGGCGGCTGGCTGAGTTGGGTAGACACGTACAGACAGCAACCTCCGTTGTGTGAATCCCACGATGTTTTTAGGGGAAATAGAAAGGCACAGAGGTACAGCTCCATCCCACCCTCCATCAAGCTGGGTCAGGGCTCAGGGAGGGGAGTTTTGGTCCCAGGAAGCCCAGACACTTCCTGGCCCACCCTGAGGACACTAGGCACAGTTTGTACAGCAGCATCCGGCGGGGCGAGGGCTCGCCTGCTCCATCCAAGCATGGGAAAGCCCCCAGTGACATTAGAGCGGGTAATTTAGCTTAACTACCCTGGGTAATTCGCATGGCTAGGCCCACAATAGCAGCCAAGCATGGGACAAAATTACATTACTGTATCTCAAGGTCTGGGGAACTCATATCTGAAAAGGAAGTAGCAGTTCAAACCAGCCAGGGCTTTAATACCAGATTAAATGCTTTCACAGGAGCCTGTCTATTTGGAAGCTTCCAGCCAGCCTTTTGTCAAGCCAATTTAGTTTGCATTGTACTTTGGCTTCAAGAGGTACCTTAAAATGTAACGAGCAGCACTTTTTTTTTCATGGTAGCTTAAGCTTTCTTGGAGGGAATTCATGAACCTGGGACAGGCGCTGCTCTGTGCTGGAAGGCAGCACAGCGTTTTCATGGCAGAGGGGCCAAGCAAAGCTCCTCTCCCTGTGCAGTTGGCCTGAATGCATCATTGTTTAGGGAACCTATATTTTGTCCTGAAACACTTGCCATTTTAGAAGCCTGAAGGAAGCTCCAACTGGGATTATCAATTTTTAATTTCCCCATTAGCAAAAACAGAATGTTACATATCTGGTAGTTTCTCCCATTGGAAGGAACAGCCCATCTCCACACAAGGATTTTGCTATAAGGTCTAATTGTCCCAAATCCTGAGCCAGACCGCCTGCTGTGCCCTGCCCCAGACACTGCCATGTGGAATTCGGGAAAGCTCCCGGACGAGCAGGAGGGTTGCGACCACAAGTGGGCACAGCCACGGAACGTGGCAGCAACGGGATGCTCTGGCCCTCGTGGTTCCTCAGCCACTCCAGAGGCAGGGCAAGCACTGCCAAAACACCAAAATGGGGCCCGTTTCCGCAGCAGGGATGGGATTTGCTTTGAAATTCAGCACCTGGGAGGTGCAGGGCACAGCAGCCCCCACCCTTGTGCCCCGCTCCCTGACGTGGGGACAGAGGAACCTCTGTCTGTCCCCAGCCCACCGGGGGGGCTCAGCGCCGCGGGGCTGCCAAGCACCCCGGCTCTCCCCACAGCGCATCCTTGTCATTCAAATGAGAAGCTGCCACAAAGGCGAGGGCCCTGCCCCGAACAAAGAGCCGCTTGGGACCGCGAGGGGGACGCGGGTCCGTGGCCTCCACCGATGAATGCAAATGCCTCCATCCCCTGGGAGCAACTTCTCCAGTAACAACACAGACCGGCATTGTGAGCAGGAGGCATTGCTCATACGCAAGCCCCCAGGAATGCCCAGCAAGCCCCAGCTGGGGAAACGCCTGGGGAGCACAGGCAAACCTTCCCTGTCATCCTCGACCACACAGTCAAGAAGGAGAGGCTCACACTCAGCTTTGTTGCACCCACGCTCTTGCAACTGAACTAAAACTTCCCCAGCGCTCCCGTGTCCCTTGTCCCCTGACAGCAGAGCCCAGGCCACACGGGCTGATCTCAGTGATGCCACCACCACCCACAGTGCAGCCCCAGCACCAGCACAAAGCATCTCCCCCGAGGCAGCGCTTGCTCAGCTTCGGGCACCAACCCGCATCCCATTTCCCACCACGTGGGTGCTGGACCTGTGGCAGGGGTAACGCAGCCCAGCCACAGGAGCTGCTGGTTTAACATTAGGCTCATTTGCAAGCCAGCAGGTCTCCTGGTCAACGCCGTCAGTGTACGGATTGCACCGCACCAGCTCTTATGAAAAATACAAGCTGAAGGCAGCCCTCCCTCCAGACCTGGTTCAATGCCCAGTGAAGGCAGAGCTCTTATTACCTGGTTACTGCTAATGTATATAAAGTTCTCGCTGCCCGGACGCCTGAGACTCTCAAGTCAAACAGCCATAAAAAGATGCAATTTGTGAACGCTGCGCGTACCCTGGCTTTCGGTGCACCGGTGAGGAGGGCATGGGGCGTTCACTGTAGAAAAGGCAGTGGTGCAAATGGCAAAGTAGTAAATCTCAAAACCAACGTACTAAAATTCAAGGAAAACACTCAAGTCAAGCTCCATTCCACCTGCTTTTTAATGCTCTCTTTATTAGAGCAGCTAATGGAGAATAATAAAAACATTAATAATCAAGCTAGATTTATAAACTGGGCAGGATATTCCACTGGTAATGAAATCTGTAGAATCATTCAGGATTATATTGCTTTGGGCAGCACTCTATCAAGAGCTGCCTTTGAATTATATCCCTCTTTCGTTTCGCTGAACTTTAATTTGGCCCAGCATCACTGTTTCATCTAAAACAAACCTATGCAGGACTGGAGCAGAGCACGCAGCTCCGAGGCGCAGTCCTACTCGGCGCAGGAGGCGTCTCAGCTGCTGGGGGGGTATTTTGAATGCAGGAGCTCTGTTGACATTGTGCTCTATTTACTGCAGAGAACTGCTGGATGCGATTTTCAAAGGTTAGTGGAGCTTTCTATTGCCATGGTTTCATGCTTCCTAGTTTTCAAATATTTGGTTGAAATGCATCACAGATCTTTAATTTTTTAGTTGCTTCATAAAGTGGTTGTCAAATAATTATTCTTAAAGTACTCACTTCCCCTACACTGGTATTTTCCTGACAAACACTTCCAAAAATACCTGGCATTTTCTGCTCCCTGCTGCTCATTGCAGGGCACAAGCACAAACCTGCCTTACAGTCAGTCCATTCCTATTCCCACCAGCACTGCCACAAGCCAAAGAGATGGATCTGCCCCAGGGAGCACACCCACGGGAGGGGAGAAATCACCAGGACGCACATCGAGCATCATCTAGTCCGTACTCCCCGGTCGAAATAGGGCTTGGTCTTAGCAGTGCAGCACTCGGCAATTCCCTTCACCCACAGCTCACCTCTGCACAGTTATCACCGTTCCTGGCACCTTTCATTTGCGAGACTGCCACAGCTCTCCGGCACGGGTTTGAACTGCTGCTCAAATCCAGTCCAGGACAAAAAAGTACCTTAATGCCTGAGGGCTGTCAGCAATAACTAATAAGCCCCCTCGAGTGTTAACACTTAACCTGTAAAAGCTGTGTGCAGTGTGCACGGTAGCAAGGGTAAAAGCAGGTCAAAGATGAAGTTTGAGTCAAATTGATTGGGGCAGAATACACCAATTCGTGTGCTGTTAGCATTAAATATTAATCCCAGATTTAACATTTGGTTACAGAGGAAAGCAAATGCACCATAATAATGCAGATGTGCCTCATTTTCCCCACATTTTCTATTCCACCAGAAAGCGATGGGGAACGATATCCTTTGTCCTCCCCAGAGCACAGGCAGGGCTTTGGGAAGCCGCCTGGGAGCCGGTGGCAGCGTCCTGGCGCACTGCTCCGTGCGAACCCCGCTCGTTAGGTAACCCTGCCGTGCTGCAATAGCCTCCCTCCCTCCTTCACAGCGGCGCACAGGCAGAGGTTTGAAATTTGCTGAATTTCGGGGAATTTCTCCAAAGTGGCAGATCCAGCCCCAGAACCGCTCGCCCATGCACAGCAAGGGCCGGCTTCCCAACAGCTGGGTTTGATGCGGTCGCGGGGCTTCTCCTCTCTGCGCTACGGCTGGCATCAGCTGCAAGAAACTTTTCCTTCTCCAAGAGAAAAGCCTCCGTCTCTCCTCGTGAAGCTGCACGGACCTGCTGGCACTGTGATCTGGCAGGGACTCGAGCTAACCCTTGCTGCCCGCTAAAAACCTGCCCTCTCCCTGCAGACAGAGCAGGCACCTGTGTGCGGAGAAGCAGGACCACAAACACACCCGGGCTGTGCAAACCACCGCAGCCCTCTGCCTGCCACCCGCGCAGAGCATCCCCTACCTCGTCCCTGAGCCGGTCCCCGTCCCCAGGGCTGGCTCTTACTCCAAACGTGCCATTCCACCCCGCTTGCTGGGGATTTGCATGCCTCCACCGCAGGCGGAGAGCCTCTGGGAGCGGCCAGCCCTTTCTCAGCGCCCGAGAAATCGCCATCCATGTGTGAACGCTGCTGGGGCCATCGCCCCGTGGATGCGGGGCTGGGGGAAAGTTGGGCCACCGGGGTGCCGGGGGATGCTGTGGTGTGGGTGCCGGGGGGCGGTGGTTGCAAGGGGACGCACCGGGCACGGGGGGGCACTACACAGCGGGCGCAAGGGAGGGGGGGACACCGGCTTCAGCGGGTGCCTGGGGGATGCAGCCTCCAGCGGGTGCTG
>VXAA01001080.1:1027747-1115334 GCA_013399115.1 Anseranas semipalmata
AAACTAGCATTTGATGGAGTTTTCTAGTGGAAAAGAAGTACCAGTTTTAACACTATTTAATTGTCCCCCAGTTTAGGAAAATCATGAAACTTTTGACCTGCTTTTGTAATGCTTTAATAAGCGTTTGTGCTTTCTGTCAGTCAGGAAGACAGCAAGTGATGTGGCATACATCAAAGGCCAGCAATCAGTTATGTACACACATACACTGCGCACCACAGAGGCGGAGAGACATTTTAGTAATGGCAGAACACGTCCCATCAGTTCAGTCTAGCTATAAATCTTCTTTCATCATATGCCATCGTAACTGGCAACCTTTCCAGAGCCCTGCTCAGCCAGGCGGGGGTTTGCTGGCGAGGTCAGCGAGACTTCCAGCGCAATGCTTTTCATCACCAAGTTGCAAGTGACCGGGCAGCAGGCCTCAGCCACACGCTGCGCTGCGGTGTCCCCAGCTTGCAAGCAGCAGGGATACAACAGGGATACTTGCCCTGACCTCGGGTCCTTGGTCTGCTCTCTGCGCTGGTCCTCTTCCTGGTCTACCCCCAAATATTTCTTTGTCCAACCCTTTGTACACATCCTGCCAGTTCCTTCCCCTTCTGTGCTCTGAAGTCCCTCATAAATGCAGTTTGATTGCAGTGCTGTTCCCTGGTCCCATTGAGCTCGCTTTTCTCCTCTCTGCCTGGCTGCTTCTCTTGGAAGGCAACAGTTATTTAAGGTGCTGGGAGTCCGGGGCTTGAATTCTGGCTAAATCCTGGTGTCCTTCACCTTCCAGTTCCAGGAACCTTGCTTCTAGAGGGATGGGGATTACTTAGTATTCAACAGAGAGCAACAAAAAGCAACAAGATGTCTTACATGAAAAGTCTTACTGAACATACCCATCTTCTCAAGGGAAGATGTTACTGAAAAAGAAGAGGCAGGAAGGAAACTGTTTATGAGGATGTGACAAAGCAGAAATGATATTAAAACAGAAGATGAAAGATAAATGTCATGGAAAGCTGCAAGAACAGTGAAGTAGTCAACTCATTGCCTGGGAAGGCTGTGGGCTCTCCACCACTGAACCAGGAGGCTCTCAGGACCAGTTCATGCATGGCTGCCCACCTTGGTGCAGAAGGATGGAGAACAGTCTCCTGAGAGGCTTCCTGATCTTGTTTTATTGGTTTTTATTTCTTCTGCTCACCTCCTCATCTAACCTGTATCTTCTTGCCTTTAAGACCTTCTTGAGGTCCAAGAGTTGAGAAAAATCATCCAGTAACCCAAGGCCATTGTTGCATTCATACAGAAGCAATCTCAGCTGCTTACCCTATTTAATGGGATTTAGAAGCTTGAATATTCAAATCCAACATTTTCTTCATTAAGTAAAGAACCTTTAAGATGTGCTTGAGCCACTTGTTTGGATTTAGAGCTAAACACTTACTACATTGCATGCCCAGGAGTTTTCCCTGGTCTGCTTACACAGCCCAGCTGGCAACTGTGCAACCTGTTCTGAGATGTCAGTAAAACCCAAGGATATTTTGGAGCTGATGTTGTGGATGCAGTGCTTTTTCTTGCTATAAACAATTCATCTCCTAGAAACACATTGCCCTCAAAGCTAGCATGGCCCTTAGCAGAGCTAAGCACAACCAAAGGACAGCTGCCAGGGCTTCTCAGTTTCCCTGCTAATGCCCTAACATGAAAACCCTGCATCTCTTGAGCAAAGCAACTCCAGTGCATCCAAACCAGACAAATCAACCCTTGCAAGGCTTCTGTTTCCACAACCCCCTCTAGAGCTTTTTAGCAAAATTACAACCAAAGGAAAGTTCAACCCACTTGGTCTGTCCTCCCTGCTTGAACCCTGCAGGGAGACTGTCAGTTTAAAAAGGCAAATCCTTACTATGAAATCTGTTCTTGATGGCAAAACTCATTTTTTAGGTCCATACAGAGATTTTTGCCTCTGTGGCTATTCTTGCCACTGGAAAAGTTTCTATCAAGGTCAAAATTAAGTGGCTTCTGCTGGAAGAGGAAGGTTTCACAGCTGGAAAGACAAGGTGCAGACCCAGGGGAATATCTGTCCCTTCTCTACTCTTCGCTGGATTCATGACAGATGAAGAACAGAAGCCCCATTAAGACTTGGAGGATTATGGCTCTGTATGTCAGAGGCATGCAAAATAAACAATAGTGTAATTTGTGGAGCAACTTTGGGAACTTAATTATTTCTCAGAATTCAGCTTTAATGACTCCTTCATACTCCCTGGATCCTAAGCAGCAAGTTATGTCATGTTGCATTAGAAGCTAAAGCTGTAGCAGAGAGAACAGCATCAGATCTGGGAGGAGGAAAAAAAAAAAAAAGCCCCGATAGGTTTTCCTTTACCAAGAACAAACATATGCAGTAGCACAGCACTTTGGAAATAAATTGCTCATGAACCTTCTGGCTTGAAGCTACCAGTAAATCTTCCTGTTTGCAATGATGCCCAGGTATATATGGCAAAAATCTCACTGCTCTATTAAAGGCCTTACTGAAATGTCTCCCTGCTTTACAGAAAAGCTCTTATTTACCCCTTGTGTCCTCAGAATAACAGATTACCACAGCTCCTGGCAATCACAGCACAGCTCAGCTCTGTGTCCATACTGCAAAATAAAGTACATTACATAGATTGCAAGCTGTTACATAAACCAAACTTTTATTATGGTGGTTATAGTAACAAAATGTCCAAAGGGACATTTTATATACAACCTCTCCCCATGCTTAATCAAAGTACAATCAAATGCCTTTTTAAAAAAAAAAAAAAAAAAGAACAAGCTTCACTAGAGAAATATTTTATTATTTTTAAATCACCAAATACTTTACCACTAATTCCCTATACTATTAAAGCTTGAACAAGGAGACTGGGGTCTGGCTCTTGCAAATCCTCAGCCAATTGAGTTTGGGGTTTCTAAATCCTCCACACCAGGCAGCTCAGGCCCGAATCCTTCACATCTGAACTGCCACAAGGCAGAAGCTGGCAGGCAGGAGGCTCAAAATTGTCGGCTCTGCTCACTGATTTCCCCTTTGCAAGCAGGGGCAGGGCAGAGAAGGCAGGAGACGCTTTAGCCCGGACACCCCCTGTGAGACCAGGCCCATCCAGCAGCCCTGGCCACCCAGACCTGTAGGAAGGGGCAGGCAGCAGCACCTTGTTTCTCAGGGGCTTCTGAAGGAAGATACAGGACCGAGCACGAGGCGCTCAGCTAATACAGTGATGGGTCTGTGGAAAGAAATTAGGTGGCTACAACAGAGGTCTGGGCTCCCAGAGCCAAGAAATAACCTGGCCCTCACCAGCACCCGGGGCTGAGCATTGTTGTGCCTGGTGTGAGCGAGCAGCCAGACGCAGGCAGGGATTGGGGCTCTGCGACAGGCCCCCCCAAGCCATCCCACTGGCAGCTCTGGGCACACACAGGTCCCCTCCCAGGGGACAGAAGCAGCTCCCCCTGCCCAGCACCAGCCAGCTGTCTCCTGACAGCAAAGCCACACTAATTGCTGTCTGGTGCAATTAGACTTATTCCTGTTTGTAATTCAATTTGCGCAAGGATGCTAGTTCAGCCCATGAGTTTGTGCACTCCAGCTCCTCCAATTAGCATCCCTTTGTAGTCGTTCAGACACGGCTGTGACATGGGCTGTCTTAGCACCCCTCCGGGATGTTCGCTGGCCCACGGGACTCAGGTGACTCCACAAGGGCACATGCTGCACCGAGACACGGGCTTCCACCACTAGCTGAGAGCCTAGATGGCACTGGGCTTAATTCAAGGCAAGGAAGAGGGAAAGAGCCCAACAAGTAGAAATCCAAATATGATTGATGCAAATCAGTATGTGCTGGCACCTGTGATGTTTCACTGATCTTTATACATTTCTTGTGGGATCAGGAGCATCTTAGGTACTATGGGAGGATAAGCATTCCTGGCTAAATAAACTGAGCTCCCAACATCCATCTTTCACATCCTCTGCTCTGCAGACAGGTACTAGATGTAGGAAAGCTGCTTCATTCCTCTGTCAAGTTTTTCCTACCAAGAAAATTTATATAGTATTTCCTTAGCCTTTAGAAAAAAAAAGAAAAAACTATTTAGAAAATAAGAGACTGGTGGAGGTTGTGATTTGAAATTCATCACACCATCATACCTTCTGCTCCAGAGACATGCCTAAGGACAGATACTTCAGAATATATAAAACTATTTCAAACTTAGCCATGTCCTGCATGTCTGGTTTGCTCTGATATTTGCTTCAAGAGAAGAGCATCACAGGGACTGCTGTAAAAGCTTTAAAGGTAGAAAAGACCCCTTTGGTGCCCAGATAGGCAGCAGTCCCTTAGAGTGGCACAGCATTGTGTCAATGGGGAGTTTGACATATAAAATGTTTTATTTGTAGAAACTAGCAAACATAAAATAATCACTACATATGAAAAGCAGAGAAATTAAGAGAATTTCTTGTCCCTCCCCCAGCTACCTTTAAATAATCCTGCCAAAACAAAATACTTTTCCTTCATTCTCATGCTTAGAGGACAGCCAAGAAGATTTAACTGTTAAAGAGAGCCATTTATTTCAAAGGTTGTAGTAAAATATACATAATTTTAGCAGCAATTGCCTTTGGACAACAAAGAGAGAGCTGCTGAACATGCCATCAGCAGAGAGATTACAGGGAGGTCAAAGAGAGCAGTGAAAGGCTTTTATGTTCCTGGATGGGCTGTGAACCCGAAAAACAGACTACAGCTGACTTGGGAGCAAGAACATTTCCCTTTGCGTATCACCACAACAAGCAGGAGGCTTCCTGGAGCCCCAAGGATGCTTTAGAAGAACAGCGCTGTTCGACAGAGCGAGCGATGCAGTTACAGCACAATGAAGCGATCAACCCCAACAGCAGTGGTGGTACATTGAGATCCGTAACGCTCCAAGCCCCGCAGTCCACTCATCTATTCCCTGTGCCCACCAAGACTGGAGGCACCCCTGCATCCCAACACACGTGCTCAGCCCAGGGCCGTGGTGCTGGGGAGGATGAATGAGGCCAGCTGGTCCTGCGGGTGAGCTCCATGATGGGAACAGCACCGGGATACAGCCGGGGGGCGCATCTCCAGCCCATGCAAGTCGCCAAGAGAAGTTTCCAAAAGAGCTCACCCCAGTGCCCACTGCGAGCTTGGCAGTGCTTAAATGCAGTTTAAACAATGCTCTAAGTGGGTGCACGCACTTTATGAGAGTCAAGAGCCAAACAGCAGCCCCTTGCTCACAGATTTAGTGCCACACGCTGCACCTTCCACTATCTCATCCAGAAAGTGGCTTTGGGATGGACAGGGCAGCATTCACTGTCAGCCTCCTGGCCTCTGCTGTGGCTGCAGCTGCCCAGGCAGGGGCACGGGAGCATCCCCTTGTGCCCAGGCTGTGCCTCACACTGGCAGCTACAGAGACTTCTCCGTGCTGCTGCTGCTGCTGTTGTTGTTTCCACATTCCCCCCCCTCCCCATCAGGGCTTTTCCTCTTCCTCCCACCCTCGCTGCTGGGCTGACCTTGCAGCTCCCTCAGCTTTCCAGCAGCCAAAGAATGACATTTCCTCCTGGCCTGTCAGCAGCACGCAGCCCTCACTGCTCCTGAGCTGCTTAAGGCAGGGACTCCCTTATCAGCCCAGGACGGCCCCAGGCACGCAACCAGCAAGCAGGAGCGAGCTGCCCTGCTGGGGCTTTCCCAGCTTATCGGGACTGAACCATGGTGCAGCAGTGGAACGTGGGCTTCCTGCAGCTGGCCCATGGGGCACCTTCACACCAGCAGAGCCACTGCACCGGCCCCCAGCCACAGCCACGCTGCTGCTCAGATCGCACCCAAGCTCAGCCCCCTGTGAGCACCGTGCTGCAGGGAGCGAGCAAGGTCAGGCCTCGCCAGCACAGCGGGCAGGGACTGGCCCCAGTGGCAGCAAACACATCAAGATGCGGAGTGTACATTTCAAAAAAGAAACAGACAACAACAACAAACCCCATAACATTAAGAAAACAGTTACTGGAAGTTTTCACTTATCTGAAAGAGCTGGATGCTTGAGAAGTTTCTTCCGTTAAAAAAAAAAAAATAATATATATATATATACACACACATACAAGTAACTTTCTAAGAGATTTCATTAAGGCAGGACTCCACACTTCTGAAAACAAAATTCTTTCCATTCTGAACAAGCTGAACCACCTCTTTCTGCTCCCTTACCAACTCCACTTCACTATTACTTTTCCCCTTTCCTACCTCACTCTTGCACCCCACTCTCACATTTAATACACCCATAGAAATTACACAATACACTTGCTTACTTCCCTCAGGCATGCTCTGCCCCCTCTCCAAGCCACACTTGCTCCGTGCATCCCCTCCCCTGCTACACTGTGCCTGGCCAGCCAAGGTGGGGATGCCAGGGGAACACTGAGCACCAGCAGCAGCCTGGCAGGAGCCATTTCTGGCCACCTCAGGGGGTTTCCCCTCACCTCCAAGCAGCTGGACCTAACACATCCTCCTCAAGCTGCTCCCAGCCACAGCCCCTGCATATTCAGCCCCTACCTGTCTCCATCCCTAAGCAATGCAAGCAGCTGGGTGTGGCTTAAGAAGAATCCGGCTGCAGGGCAGAGGCACCCACCTGCAGAGGATTAGGAGATTGATGCTGCATTTAAAAAAAACAGCTGAAGACTTTATGTAGATGTAAAAGGGGACTGCCTTCTTTCCTTCTGCTTTTTAACATGCTTTGAGCTGTTCTTTAAAAAAAAAAAAAAAAAAAAAAGTCTTTAAACTAAGGTGAGTTTTCTACCAAAAATGCATGGCGTTGTTGTTCAGTAATATGAGCAAGGCTCCTGCTGGCTGCGTGTTTAGCAGCTCACCTTGCAAATGTGGTGCTAAAATTGGATCCCTCCTGGGACGTGCCCTCCTTGCATGGAGCTCGGGACATGGCTGGGGAGGGGGTAAGGGCGGCTGCTGTGTTTTGCAGGTGGAAAAATTCAGAAGCATCCCATACCTCATATGTTGATGTATTTTTTTGGAAAAGATGAACACACCTGGGGCTGAGCCCAGCTTTATAGGTCTCCTTTAACTGTTTGGCTTTCCAAATGCTTTCGTGCTTAGAGAGGACAGAAACATCTCCAAAGCAGGGGCAGGCTGCAGAGGCCAGTAGCTGGGGCATCCAGCCTGGGTGCGATCCTGTCCAGCAGCCAGCAGCAGAGGGAATTGCAAAAAGTTGGCTATCCAAAGGCAAAGCCCTTTTCACCCACTGCATCACACCCAGTGCTGCTGGGAAATAGGAGATGCCTCCAGGGTGAGCTCGGCAGGGGCCGGCAGCCTCCCCTGCTGGCTGCATCACTCCTTCCCAGGGAAATGGCCCCAAGCACGGTCATGGGCTAGGGCAAACCTCCTGGTTCAGTTCCTGGCACTGACACATTGAGTTAAATCATGTGTTTGGAGCTGAAATGCATAAAACAAGCTGGAGAAAATGAATCATGGGGGGAAATGATATGGTGAGAAATCTGCTCAATAAAACCAACTGCCTTGGGGCTTCCCGTGCATAAAAGGACTTAAAGCAGTGCTGTGCTGATGGGAAATAATGGATTTGTAGGAGAAACCCCAGAGAAACTTTCTTTAAACTTGAGGTACTTGCAAAAGCAATGGGAAAGCTGGTGCAGAAAGCTTCAGCACCCTGGTCCTGCTGCCACCCGTGTGTCCCCACCTCCCCTCCAGGGTCCCGCTGCTGCCACGGTGCACAGCCTCTGCCAGGACCGGGACGTGGTGACCTCTGACAACGCTCACAGTCACAGGAAAGCTCCTGCCTCCTGTCTGCACTGGGGTAGTGTGGATGGTGCTGGGCAGTTGAACGCCCCCATGGAAATCGCCCTCGATGGGTGCCTGTCAGTTTGGGTGCATTTCTGCCAAAAAGAAGACAAATGCTCACTTTTCCCCCTGCTGTCCTCAGCACCCCCAGGCTGGCGGCTGCCCTCTGAGCACGGCCTCTTGCTTCCATCCCACCTGCACTCTGAGCGATGCTAGCGCCAGGTTTGGGCTTCCCGCAGGATGCACGCAGCACGCAGCCAGGGATAACACCACCACCTGAGCAAGAGGCACGTGGGGCTCTCCGAAATGTCAGCCTCGCATGGCTCCAGCGTGCTGGGGCAGCATTGCCCTGTCTCAGAGCAGGCGGAGAGTTAAATGTCAACACTTGTACGTGTCCCCTGGCAAACAGCTGGGGCTTTCACAAATGCTGTGGGAATTCCCAGCCTGCTTCCCTTTCACCCCATGCATGACATGAGCTCCTGCCCATGCCAAGAGCCAGGCAAGCTCAGCCTTTGCCGAGAAGCCTCACACACGGGTCAAGCACAGGGATGGGGACCTGAGAACCACACGTGCCTGCAGCTCATTCTGCAGACGGGGAAAGGCGCTGGGTCCCCGTACGATGCTGATCTCCTGCAGCGGGTGAGCGCGTCGCTCTGGCTCCCGGCAGGAGCTGCGGGGCATCCCGTTAATGAAATTACAACCATGGCTCGCACAGCACGTTTCTGCTGAACACATCTGAAATCTCTTTCCCTCAGAGGCCATGTAACCAGCGCCTGGGAGTTATCTCACCGCTGTTATAAATGCAACACGATTACAGTGCTGAACCTAATTTAAATCCCATTGCATGCTATTGTAAAGCAGCAAGAGATGAGCTAATGTGTAATCTGTCGTTGAGCCATCCTCAGAGTGGGCACGCCAGTCTGATCCCCGAAAGCTGAAAGGCTAAATTCAGAGGCTTTAAAGTAAATTACAAATCCTACGTGAACAGGTTCTGTTTGATGAGACTTTCAGGTACTTCAGGGACAAGTCTCGTTTAATTGCATGACCGCTCAAGGACGCTTTGCTGCCCAAAGTGTTTTCTCAGATCCTTGCTTATCCCGAGCACCTGCTGAGTGCCGCAGCATCTCCACTCCTGTGCAAGCAGCGGGTGTGAGGCCGGGGCAGACGACTGCCATAAATCAGAGCCCCGGCAGTGAGGCCAGCGTGGAGCACGGAAAGTTTGATCGCAGCAGTTGGCTTTGAGGGAGCCCCCTAACCCTGGCTGTGCAGGCACACGCTGCAAGGGGGTTGGGGCCATTTGTTTTTTAAGAGCTGTACTTTGCAGCATCTCAGCCCCGCTCCCATGCAGAGCTGGGATGTCCCCCAGGGAATGACGAGGCTTGCAGGACAGCCCTGTTGGCCCAGGTGGGGACAGGCAGCCCAGACACTGATTGATGAGGTCAATCCCTGGCTTTCAGGACCCTGGGGATGCCTGCGATCGCCGGCTTGTGAGCGCACGGCCAGCCCGCCGGGGAGCCAGCCAGCCGCTGCAGCACTCAGCCGCTCCCCGGAGCCTGAAAGCGCAGAGATGGGCTGCTGACACTCGTGTTTTGTATTTTTCCTGAAAAACAAAGGAGAGCTGAATCTTGCTTCTCCCCCACTTCCTTTCCCAGTGCCCTGCAGCAGGACGCGGGCAAGCTGTCCGTCTGGGTGGCTGTTTGTCCTGGCCCGTGGCTGTGCCCAGCGGGGATCTCCTGCCCCACTCCCTGTTGTCCTCCCTCGCCTGACACCACCAGGATGTCTCGCCATGCTGCCAGGCAGCGCTGCATGATTCAGCCCTTCATGGGAGCTTTGTCCTGGCATCACTGCCCCTGGTCCAGCCAGCTCCTGGTTTTCCTCTGCCTAATTTAACACCCCATGCCATAAAATTAGAATGTAAGCATGGGGAGGGGAAGAGGAAGGAGAGATGGCTCTGAGTGTGGAAGGCGAGCAGCAAGGAAGGGTCCCAAACGCATTCCTCGCACGTGGTCATGTCATCTGTCTTCATGCTACCAAGGGACCATGCTAGATATTTACCAGGGTGAAGCAGCTGAGCTCACTGCTCCAGCACGGGTGTGCCGGTGCCTTGGCTGGCACTGCCCAGCCCCGGGCTCAGTTTGGCTGCACTCACGGCGGGGTCGGTCCCCGCGATGGCTGCTCCTCACCTGCAGACCACAAGCGTAGGCAGGAAGGTCTGCAGGAGACGGAACCTGACCATGTTCCCACATCATCAGGTGTTTCACAGGCTGCAAAAAAACTTTTGGTGTTAAAAAATTGAACAAGAGCTGTAAGCAGGCAGAGCACGTGTTTCCTTTGCTTTGAACCCAACTCAGCTCTAGGAAGCTCCCTGCAATGGCACAGGCCACCACAAAAACAGACAGATGAGGTTTTCCCTTCCCTGGTTTCCTGCCCGCGAAGCAGGGCTGATGCGTGCTCACAGAGGGAGGCTGTGTGGACCTCCTCAGCGGGAGCTGAAGGCCAGCAGCCTCCCAGATTAACTCCTCAGCTGGGTTCCTCGGATAACACTGCCGCATCGCTCTGCTCTCGGATCCTGCCTCCTAGGATCTCACCCACCCTTGGACAGATTTGTGCATCTCTTGAGGACCCTATGACTGCTATAGGTCTCAGATATACTGTAGCGAGGCTGAATGTTTAATTCTCTGACTCGCTGCAAAGTCAAATTGTCTTCCAAGACCCCATCCACGACAGGGCTCGAGCCTCGCCGTCTGCGCTCTCAACTCTCCCACTGAGGTGGGTGGGACCGTCCACACGCGCTTAGTGCTTGCTCGTCCATTTCTTATTTTATATTTGCAATCCATTTACACTGTTTCTCACAGTATTTTCACCTTGGTCCTGAAATAGTGTGCCATGGAGATCAGAGCACAATTCTGGTGTATCATGGGGAAAGACTCCCCCAGATCGAGGTATCAGCCCAGGGTTCAGTGGCAGAGCTGGAAATTGGGCTCTTCTGAGCTTTGGTGCTCAACCAGCCATCAACACCTCCCTCTTCGTCTTGGTCATCTGCATCACCCTGCTCTTGGAGAGCTGCTGGGGCCAGACATGTATCTGTTGTGACTAGAAACAGATAGCAAAGTATTTTAGGAGGGGAGTTAATATTCCCCAGATGAACTCATCCTTTCAGTTCATGTGCTAACAGCACAGACTGTCACAGCTTTATTTATAAATGGCCTTTCCCTTTATCAGTGGAAAAATTTCTTCCCATTGACCCGAACAGCACTAGCAAAGTCAAGTGGAATATATATATTATTTCCTACTCACTGAACGTAGTCATTGTTAATCTGAGCATGTTAAAACCAAAAGGGACAGGACCTGGAAGGTGGTTAATGTTAACACAATGGGAGCAAAGGGGCAGGGGTGAAGACCAATCTTGTTGAAGGCAGAATTAGATGTTTAAAATGGAAGTGAAGTGACTGTCTGTCTTGGACGTGAGGTACCTACCTCCGTCTTAGGGGACGTGGCCATGGCACAAAGACTCCAGACTGAGAAGAGACAGGGAACCAATGGTCTTGTGGAGTTAACAGCAGCATGAGAAGCAAGGAGACATGTTCACATATATAAACCTGTGGGAGATCCAGAGTAAGAGGCCAGCAAAAGCAGCTCACATAGTGTTTGCTGAGCACACTGCTGTCAGGTCACTGGGAAAATGTTTTATCACCACTTTGAAAACAGCAAGCCAAAACAACAGGTATGCAGAGACCCTTTTTTTGAATGTAACATCCTTTTCTTTTGGGTCAAACCTTGAATAAGTTCAAGGTCTGGGGGACACAATTTATTTTTAATAAGCAATGACTTATTTTGGTCAGGTTAGCATCAATAAATAGCAATTAGCTATGCAAATGATAATTTGCATAAACGGCATTTGAAGGTCAGTTTGTAGCACAACTGTCTGATTTGAAGATGAAGGGAGGACCAGCCCTGCATTCAGATCTGAACCTGCTGTGGATGTCCACAGCTTCGTCCTGGCACGGTGCTTGGCAAGACAAACTCAGCTGAAGCCCACCCCCTGCAGTGGGCTGGAACTGATCCTGCACTCTCCTATGGCCTGGAAATGATCCTAGAATCTTTAGTAGCTCTCCCTTTCCAAGGAGCAGGACAACAAGTTTCCTCTTCTTAGCACAGTGGGGTGGAAAAGCTCTGATCAAACACAAGCACAAACCCCACAAGCACCAGGAAGAGGGAAGAGGATTTGGGACCCACGATAAATCTGCCCGGACTGTCTGAGCGTTAGACATGCCTCTGAAATCACACATCTCCTCAAGCACATTACCTCTGCCTAAAAGCTCTGCTCTAGTGCTCCGACGTAGAAGGATGCCACGTTCACAGGAGGTGACAACAGGAGGGAATCTCCTCTGGCTCCACAAGGAGCTTGTCCTTCACAGCTTGTCCTTTGCTATGCACTGCTTGGTCAAAGCATTCCTGGCAAAAAGCAAGCGGTAATGGTTTTTTTTTTTTTTTTGGCTTTCCTTTGGCTTTAAAAGCCTTTGCTGGTTTTATTGGAAATGACCCCCGACTTCAAACATGCTCAGAGCAACCCAAAAGCTTTTCTTCCTATCAATGCAAAACAAAAGGGGTGGACAAAAGTCCTTGAAGGGGGAAGTCAATGTGTGTGATATCTTTGTTACTCAGGTAATGCAACCCAGCCTGACATAAGTGTAAAGAGGTGCTCAGGAAAACACCTATTTTCAGCCTGGACAAGTACCAGAAAGCCATGAGGAGGAATTCTAACATGTAGCAAGCAGAGGTAGCAATTATTTGACTAGCTGGGAGAGGGCAAATGTACTGTTCTTTCCATCCTGAGAGCTTTATAGGAGCAAAATATACACATACGAGGCACCGATGGCCTGCCAGCACTTAAATTCATCTGAAGACATCTCTGGTAGCTACCCAGGGAGAGGGGGCAGGAGGGAGCTACAGAGCAGAAGGGCCCAGAGCACAGGCAAGCCTCCCCCCAGCACCCACCCCCAGCCACCGCCTCTCACCGCGTGCGTGAGAAATTCAAAAGCAGTAGCTAAGCTTATGCATTGGGATGGTTTTTAACACAGCAAATTCCAATTTTAACAGTGAATTTCATCTGCAGAAAAAAAAAAAAGTACAAAAAAAAAAAAAAAACCAAAAACCAAACCCAACAACAACAAAGGAAGTGCCAAATCACACCAATCCATCAGGAGCTGCCAGAACTGAAAATGTGCATCTTTCTCATTCACACAGCGCTGGAGGTACAGCGCAGAGCAGAAAGTCCCCTGCAGAATTGTTTGGACGGTACTTAACTATGCCACAAAATGTGGGTCTAATTAATCCTTGAAATTGGTGCCATAACACCTGGGGGGAACCTGCCAGGTAAGCCTGGGAGGTGGGAAGGAAGAGAAGAAAAATATCCATATGCTTCTGTTGGATTTCATGCAGCCAAAGACCTAGCAAACAGAGCTGCTTATTAGGGATCCATCTTCACCTAAAAGTTAATTAGAACTGTATTGCAAAACTTAGGGGCTGAAGATGGTAAAGGTGAACTTTAATGAAGGTTTAATTACTAGAATGACCATACAAACTTTGGTTTGAATGCCCTCTGCAGCAGTACGGGGCTGCAGTGGCACCTCTGCTCTGGTGCCACAATCGTGACATTAGGAAGAAATAATTGAACACCACAAGGAACATCAAAGTTCAGGAGTCCCCAGCAGACAACGTTTTTGCACAAAATCATCAACAGTGCAGAACAGAATTAGACTCTGTTTCACACACGGGGTGATCATTACTCTGCTGCCAATGTTTTTTCAACTCAGAAAGCCAAAGTGGCCTCATTTCTGGAAGCGATGAGCCGAGCTTCATTTTGGCTATAATGGCAGTTCAGTGCATTAGTACCAACACCTCCTCTTTAAAAATGTGTGTTACAGGTCTATAGCAAATTCCCATTAAGAAAAAAAATCATTATGAAAATGTCCTAACAAATTGGGACACAGCTATTTTAATGAAAATGGATGCAATTTCATTAATAAGAGAAATATTTGCTTTTTCCTAGGTGTATCACTGTAGCAGCCACGACAACTTTGTGACCTCTGCACTGAGCAGCACTTTCTAACTGGAAACAACATAAGCAATGCCCAGCATATCTGAAAACTTAATTTATCTTTAAGGCATTACTAATCACAGCAATGAAGGCCATAGTCACAGTGGATAAGACCCATTCCATCAAGCTGGAGTGTTAATTAATTGAATTAGAATTAACTTGGAGTTCAAATGAACATGAAAATGACGGGTCTGACACTATATTTTTATCATTAGAAAAAAAAAATCCAAAAAATATTATCAATTATCTGCATGAAAGTCAAGACAGGCGTCCACTGCCTGTTCCTGAGGTGCCTGCTGAGCCCGTGCAGACCTGGCCCACTCCTGCTGATGCCCCCGCGCACAGCCAGGGTGCTGGGGGTCACAACAAGCCCGGTGTCTCCTTCTTGCCAGCGAGCCCAAATATGGGTTCCCTTCAACTCACAGCTAAACCCCGAAATGCAGAGCTCTGCTGGTTCTTCCAGTGCCTGCTTCTTCAAGGACGTCAGCTCCGCCAGCGCCCGTGCTGCAGCCGGACGGGCACCCGCAACTCTGCAACCCCACAGACGCCTCCCACCCCACGGCCCCCCCAGCTCGCCGGCAGAGCCGCAGCACCAGCCGAGCTGCGAGGTGCCTCCAATGTCCCCGCTGCCACGTGCTCCTGCGCTCTGCCAGCTGCATCAGCTTGGACAGTCAGTGCCTCTAACCAGGCATCCCAAAAGGTTTTAATAACGTGATTATACGATGGCAAGAAAAACCAATAACCCAAACCTGGTTTTGTCACAGTCTTGAGGTTCCTGTGTGGAGCAGATGCCTTATTAGCCATTTAATTCTCAGCTTCACAGCAAGGAAATATAAAATCAACAAGGCAGCTGCAAACTATCTTCATGTTCTCACTCAAATTTAATAGAGATTCATGAGGATTTACACTAATGTGCGGAAAGAAAAGGATTACAGGGCTCTTGCACCTCTCTCAGATAGAAGGGAGGTGAAAATAGGTAATCAGCATGCAGATGATGAAGGCCAGGCAGAAGTTGTACCCAAAACTGATCACGCCAACGTGAAACAAAGCACCAGCGCTTCAGCTAGCATGGTGCATCCTGTTGGGCCAAGCTGGCTCCCGAGCCCCAGCCCAGAGGCGAAGCAGCAGGGCTGCAAGGGGGGAACGCGTGGGTGCTGCAGGCGAGTGGAGGAAGCCGGACCATTCGCTCCCAGCCCAGCCCTTGCCCCGCCACTTTCTCCTGCTGTTTTCCCTCTCACTCCAAATGCATTTTTCCGTGGGGTGCCACGCGGGACCCGCAGCAGCATCAGTGCTGCGGAGGTGAGTGAGAGCCTCGGGCGGAGCTGGGCGCATTAGCAGGGCTTGGCTGATGAACTGCAGCTCCGAGTCGGTGAGCTGTCAGCCAGGTCAGTGAAGTTTGCAGCAGAAGATGAGAAAGAGAGTCCCTTGTGCTAGAGAACACCCCTATACTCTTTCCAGCACATAAGAAAAATGGTAGCTTTATTTTTTTTTTATTTTTTTTTAATTTTAAAATGCAGTTCATTCGCATGGAAGCTGAAATTGAATATGCCATGAGAAGGACTTTCCACCTTGCATCCTTTGTTGTAGTCCCAATAAGTCATAAAACTGGCTGCTATATATTTTTCTTCACCAGCCAGGAAACCTTGGCTGTCATTCAGGAGTGTGCCTGGGATAGAACAGTGCCACCCAGCCTAAAGCAAACCTGCATATGATAGAATTTATTGGCACAAGAACAGCCCTGAAAGAGCTCAACTGGGACTGGACTGTGCAGTAGCAGGTACAGGATGCAGCTCTTGAGAGAGGATCCTGACCCTAAAAACCTTCATCAGGCAGCAAGAAGGAGACAGCAGTTATTATTATCCTGGTTTATTGGTGTGGAACCTGTTTGCCATAAATTGCACAAAGCTTGGGCTGAGCCAGGAAAGGAGCCTGAGAAATGATGCCGATTCACTGCCCTGGCCCAGCCCTCACTGCTCCTTGCCCTGTGAGCCACAGGGCCACCAGCCCGCTGCACGTGGGGACACTTGCTGCACGTGGGGACACTTGCTGCACGTGGGGACATGTGCTACACAACCCCATGCTCAGGGCTGCTGTAAATAAAGTGGGGCAGTACACAGTAGTTAAACCAATGCTTTTTGCTGTCCATGTTGAAGACGCTGACCTCTTTATGCTCTGTGCATCTCTTATTGAAAATAATGGAGCAGATTTCACCTTTGTAGCTTATTTCTACCGAGCCAGCCTCCATGCCCCTAAATGACTGATAATAGCTGCCGTGCCATTGTAACTCCCGTGCAACAAAGCATGTTGAAGCCTGTTAGCTCCTGTTTGCTCTCAGCACGGATCGTTGCTTCTTGCACCGCTGTGAGAGCCAGCCAAAAATGAAGAGGTGGCCTCCCCAGGGAGGTGTTTAATGATCGCACCGCACACCCGCAAGAAGACACAGCTACAGCAGGCTCTGCAGGGGAATGGGGACTCCCAGCGCCGGCTCAGGACAGACCCTGGGCACAGCCCCTCTCAGGAGCAGGAGCAGGAGGGAAGCACCAAACTTCAGTGGCAGCGGCTTTCAGTCGCAGCCGCGCGAGGCACAACAAAAGCTCGTCTTTGCTCATTGCTCAGAGTGGCTTTATTAGAGAAAGGAGGGCTGCTTCATCTGCTTTGTATCTCTGAGGTACTGTCAGCCTCAAGCCAAAGAGATATAATGCAAGAATTATTCTGAGCAATTCAGGGATGGTTTTTGTTGCTTTTTTCTTTTTTTTAAAAAAAAACTTTCCAGAAGCAATCTGTTTTTATTCTGGCCACATTCATTATCACAGGCATAGAGTGCACTTAGGCAAACCAAAGACAAGAATTCATGTAAAGCAAAAAAATCTGGGTTTTTGTCCAGTCTCCAATTAACTTTGCTGGCAATTTGTAACAAGGACTTCATAAAAATCCTGAGGCACTTTTTACAGGCAAGATGGAAAGTGGTTTTATTTTCATCTCACAGGAACTTTCCTTTTCTTTCTCTGCAGCAAAAGCAAACATGTCAATAAATAAGGAATGAATCCCTGAAAACTTTCTTTGACTCAAAGGCAACCTGAAATTATACAGCCTAATTCCCTTCAAGCACTCCCATCCTGGCCGGTGCATGCGTCATTCCCGGAGGCAAATGCCGTGGCTCTGAAGGACAGTCCATTAAGCAGCACGAAAGTCCCTCTCTCTCCCTTTGACATACTGGGTTAGATTGCACGTTTGCTCAGTGTCCTCATCCCCTCTCAACATCAAGTCCCTTAATTCAGCTCTGATTGCTGGCACGAGAAGCAACGTCCTCTGCAGACATCACTTTTCCTGCACATCTGAAGTCTGATGATACAAAAGAAACCCTGGTTGTTCGGACAGCAAAATATCCGCAGAAAACAAGCCGCTGTCTTTGCTCCCTCCCTGCCCTCACTCACCCCTGTCTCTGGGGCTCGGTGTTCGTGTTGGGATGGATGTTAGTGGGAAGCAACAACTCCCAGCCCCGCGGGGCCACCACCGCTACCTAGCTCCCACCTGCCCAGCCTTTCAGCACGCGGCGAGAGCGTGCTGGCAATTCCAGCGAATCCCTTGAGCTCTCGAGGGGTTTTGCTACCGAGAGGAGAGTCAGATGTCATTTCCTTTCCAAGAAAAGCAAGCGTCATAAAAAGACACTCGAGCTGTTCTAGTTGCCTACAGCAGCCATGAATGTACTGGGTATGTCAGGTCGTGACAAGCATCGGGAGGGGCACTGATTTTGTCTCTCAGCCTGTTCAGCTTCCCAGAACCTGGGAGTCATTGGAGAAGGCTTTAAACTGTGCAAACCAGCACATAAACAACAGTGGCATTTCTGGGAGGAAAAAAAAAAATTAGCTGTCTGCTCGTGGATTTGGACAGAGCTCAGGGTTTCAGGGCACTTTGTGGAAGGGCTGTTATAAAGGGGCCACACACATGGGAGTCTGGTGTTACCTCTTGAGACTACGTCTGCAGCTTGCATTTCTTCCCATGGCTTTGGCCAAGATGGGTGCAGGTCCCTGCAGGGAGATGGCAGCACCAGCAGCCGCCATCCCTGCGATGGACTGCTCCAGGATGCTCAGGGATAGTCATGGATGCATGGGGATGCTCAGGGACAAGCCCTGGCAGACCAAGGCTGGGGACAGCCATCTCGGCACCTCCAGCACTGGGGTGCTGCAGCCCACGCTTTGGGGTTCAACAACACACAGAGCAGCTAAGAAAAGGTGCAGGTGTGGCTTCGGGTCCCAGCACACAGTGTGGATGCACCAAAGATGTTTCAGCTGCAGCACAGCAAGGGCAGGGCTGCCCGAGATGTTTTGGATGGAAAGAAACCATCCTGCCTTGGCAGGCTGTCCCTGGGGGTGCTCAGGGGAGAGGCACACCTGCAGGAGGGATGGCAGTGAGGGAGGAGGTGGAGGTTTAGGGCCCCTGCTCTGCTCAGGGTAAGCTTACTGCCTGCCAGATGAACATGTTCACCACCAAGACACTGTCAGCCTTTCCCTGATCAACTGTGTATTTAATTACACAGAGCAGGGGCAGGCAGGGCATGGTGCTCTGCCCATGGGATGGACCCCATCTTGGTGGTGGGGTGTCGTGGGGTTGCCTCTCCGACAGCATGGCACAGAGGCTGTATGAAAGGTTGTGGTTTTGCTCTAGGGGAGGACAAAAACACATCTGGAAAACAGTTTTCCCTGGACCAGAGCTTTTCAGGCACCTCGTTTCCAGCTCTTCCTTCCCAAGAGAAGGCAAACACCAATTCTCCTGCTCAAAAACCATGGCTTCAGAGCATTCCTCCAAACATCTCCATTCAAGCACTGTTTCCCACTTCTCCTCTTCCATCAACAGCTACTTCTCAGGCTTTGCTCTTCCCATATCCCTTGTTTTTATCTCCCATCTGTTAACACCTCTTTTATTATCCCATGCACTTCTCGAGTCAATGACTGCCATCCACATTTCCTTCCACCGTACATCTGCTGTCATTTGCAGTTTGGACATATTTTCAGATGCCTGTTTGAAGGCTGCCTTAAAACCTTAATCACAACTGTTTCTCCCAGTCTGAGATAATTGGGTGTTAGAGGCTGCTTCTCTTACTTATTTTTAGCAGAAGGCAAGACACTTTTACAGGTGTTTCAGCACGCTGGGGGAGCGGAGGGGAAAGAGTCAATTATATGATCCAAAACTCTCCATATGTCTTCCCCAGTTCCCTTCCCTCCTGTGCAGAAATTGCCAGTGTGTTGAGGCAAGAGGACATGCCCCAGCAGCATAAAGGTCAGCTTTTACCTGTCTCCAAGGTCCTTGTTTTCAGCAATAGCCAGGTCCCCACCATTTCCAGAGGGTATCAGCAAATGCAGAGCAGAAAATGCTCCAATCTAACTAATTTTTAAAAGAATGTAAAAATTATTCAGTAACATTATGTAAATTAGGGTTTCCTTGGGTATGCTTAGCTAATTATGTGGGATTTTAAAGTGGAAACATGACAAATTGTTCAACAGCCAGCATCCTGCCCAGTTGGTAATTCCTCCTGTTAAAAAGGTTTTAAATAACGAAGAACCGATCAACTTACCTTTGTGTGTGCAGAAAGAAAGGGAAAACCCACTTCTGATCAGGGAGACTTGCTTTCTAGAAAAGCTTTAAATGTTAGTTCAGTGCTGATTGTAGTGACACCAAGCCAAGCTCCGTGCAAGCACGTACTTGAAGGATGGTCCTGCCCCACCTGCTCCCAGCTGCACAGGCAGGCCAAGGGCAGCAAGAAGGAGGCACGCAGGTCCCAGTCTGCAAATAGATGTGGTGGAGATACGGACTGGAGGCCACAGAACCAGTGTCTTTACCGCAACCCACGAGTTTTTCTTGCTTTTACTCTTCCATCCTGCTGGTGGGGTGGGTGAGTGAGCGAGTGGCTGGTGGGGCTCAGCTGCTGGCCGGGGTCAACCCACCCCGGTCCTCTACAGCTGAGGCCACAGGACAGGAGGCCCTATTTACCTACGTGCCTATTTGCAAACAGGCCTTGGGCAAAGAAGCTACGTTGCTGTAGTTGCTGTAAGTTACTTAGGGAATTTATGGGGGTTGAATCTCAGAACCGAATCCAGATTTCCTGAATCCACCCTGGTTCTGTAGCATCAAGACCATAGCCAAGAGCACGTGGGTCTAACTGACTGCTGGTGAGCAGCTGAAATGCCAGGGAGGGCAACAGAATGGCACCCACTGCCTGTAAACTGAACTCAGAAG
Organism: Anseranas semipalmata; assembly: GCA_013399115.1. Classification (NCBI taxonomy): domain Eukaryota; kingdom Metazoa; phylum Chordata; class Aves; order Anseriformes; family Anseranatidae; genus Anseranas; species Anseranas semipalmata. Next base: position 1,047,857 of record VXAA01001080.1, read on the forward strand.
CGCTGGCTTCTGAAATAACACACATACAGTCATTTTTTAAAAAAATATATTGACGGTAAGAGTTGCATGAATGCCAGTAAACCTGTCATTAGCAGTGTAAATTAGTATGATTTTTTATAATAACCATCAAAAAAAACCCCACACTAATCTACGTTTAGCAGAGGAAAGAATATAATTGCTTAAAGGAACCTTTGTTCTTCTGTTCTGTGTACAAAATAATGTGGGGACATGAAAAGGGCATGGGGAAAATAACCATAATGAAAATTTCCTTCCGTATAACACTCCTCCTGCAAGGGTGGAGGACACAGGGTGGAAGATGGATCAGAGCAGTACAGAGGATAAAGCATGCTGCCAGTTTTTCACGTAAGGCAACGATTCCTGGGATGTCTGCAGTGATTTGTGGCAAGGACTTCGCTTCCCTTGGACACCCTCCCTGTTCCCAGGGGTGTGCACAGTGTGGGGCCATGGGGATGTGGTGGGGGGTGCAAGGGCCTGGGCTGCACCGAGTGCTCCCTCTTTGTGGTCCTCACTGCACAACCAGACAGGCTGCCCTGTGGGAAGCCCTGGTATGCCAAAGATTTCAGGACTGGGCTCCCATCCTGGAAAGCTGTTCTCAGTTCATTAGTGTACATGAATTCACCAGCAGCTATAGAAATATCTGTACAGGGTAGTGAAAGGAGTGGGTGGATTTCTCCATTAAGTCACCCATCTGTAATTTCTTGTGGAAAATTGTGTGCATTGCTTTAATTCTACTGAGACACATTGAAAGAAAACACGGGGCTCAACAAAGCAGTTATTAATATTACACACATGTGCAGATGAAGGTGGCAGCAGTTTGTCACTCGCCGGAAAGCTGCCAGGAGTACGGCAGCACCGGGTCCTGTACACACGCAGGCTGTAATGCTGCTCCGAACGCTGGCACCTGGTGAGAGCTTTTTGTCCAGGGGGAGAGGGAAAAACAAAGCTTTGCTTTGGACCTGATAAATGGATCTGCCCGGAGTACTCTGGGAAGATCTGCAAGGTTAAAAAAAAAACAGAATCCTGCACGTACATGAATTATGTATCAGGAGCTTTTGTAGGGATGGGGCTTTGTCATGAAACAGTAATTTTCAGAAGAATAAGAAGAGGTAGGCAGTATGTTTTTGAATGTTGTCACAATGGTATAATGTGTTATGGAGACAGTCATAAATGCCTGTATTTCCCTGTTTATATCTATCCACACTTGCATCTATGCAAGTTTATACAGGCTTCTCCCTGACAAGTGCTTTTGTCTCCTTGGACTCCCCAGCTTTCCCTGTTCCTGCCCATTCCTACTGTTCCTGTAGCCCCTCCTCATCCCTGCATCCCCATCCGTGTTCCCCACCTATCCTACTAAAAATTCTTCCCTCCTCTCAATTTCTTTCCCAGTCTGCTTTGCTGCCCTGGGGCATTTTGGTAAGTGTAGGATTTTCCCACAGGAAGGTGATAAAACTGGTCCCGTGCTAGTGCTCTCTGGTCAACAAAAGCCAAACGCAGCAGCCAAGAATAGATATGGGTCACTCAAATTCACTGCTCAACAACGATCTTAAGGATAGCACTGTTTCTTGGTATTACTCTCCAGGTCTTAGGGCTAGTACTTCCCAAGGCTGGATCTCTGGAAGCTAAGGGGCTCCTCATGACTCAAGGGTCTGCAAAAGCAGACCATCATTACATATGCTGACTTGCCTGGTGCATTGCAGCTTGGAGGACGAGCAGAGGTTCTGTGCCAATGTCAGTAATAATGACTAAACACGGAGCCAGATTTCGGCAAGCTCCATGAGCACTCACTGGTTTCCTACCAAGGAGGTGGAGATCCCATCACACAATCCATCTGCTGCTGTTCCCACTCTGCCTCTCTGGAGAAAGCACTGGAAAAGCTATTGTGGCACTTGGTAATAGCCAATGAGTAGCTCAAAGTGGAGAGAAAATCATATGTAAAAAACCCAGCACACTGATCATCAAATTCATTGCTGGTTTAAGAGAGCACAGATTGAATAGAATGAATGAACTGTGCCAGCTGCAAAACTTCTGGCAGACGGAGCAGAAAAAAAGCAGCCCTGGATGCTGGGAATGATCTTCACCTCTTTTGAGGGAGGTATTTCTACAGTGAATACATTTAAGTGAAGAAAAAAAATCGTGAGCAAAGATGATCTTGCGCAAAGATGATCTTGCTTCTTTCTCAATGTTTCTTTGAAATAATTATTTCAAACACAGCAGCTCTCGAGAAGATCAATGGCTAGCATTATAAAAATATCCCAGCACAGACAGATTGCTGCTGAAGAAAGAATTATTACCAAGGTTCATCTTTACATTTTTGGTATTAAAAAGAGACTATTTACAGCACAGAAAACTACATGTTTCAAGATCTGAGATGTCATTTTTAGCAATGCATTAATCTTTTAGGTTCACATCAACAACCATCATCCGTTAAGTCAATAGTTATCTTTCCTGCCTACCTCTGAGATGTCCTGAATGAATCCATCAGTCAAGGAAGTCTTCAGTTCTCTTGCTGGTGGAAAGAAGAAAAAGCACATGTGGCAGAAGAAACCAGGCAAGAAAAGTTTCTTCATAATCCATCACTGAGCTTGTTTTCTTAAACACAGGAACAAAACACACCTTACCTATGTGAAGATATTTAAGATGTAAATCAAAGAAAATTGCTATGCCAGATTATGTGCATTTGCTATTAGATTCTAAGACTCGAGAATTTAATCTATTTAAAATTAATTCCAAAGCCAATTTTAATACTGTCATGCAGCTGAAAATGGAAAAAGTTCTAGGCTCTAGCAAAGGGGGAAAAATATGCAGTTTAAAAAGTTAGAGGAGTCCTGTACAGCATCTCTGGTACCTCATTGCATCCCCACACTACTGGAAATGCATTTCTCATCAAACACTGCAGTATGCAGAGCATCAGAGCATCACGCTCGCACAACAGGGGTGCAGACGTCTTGGTATAGGATTACTGTTTGCATTACAGTGTGGTCTCCAGAAGATTTTAGCCTTGTTGCGTGGTACACCAAATACACGGGGCTCATAGTCTAGAGCAGTACTCTTCAACCATGCACTACAACAGCAGCATCGCCTCTGTTATCCCTCTTGGGCTCAGTTCAAGCTTTCCCTTCTTGTCACCTCTGAGCTATGTTCGAAGGTCTCAGGAACAATACAGCTCCTCTAAGCCAAGGTTACGTGCCACTGAGTAAAGCAAACAAGCACAATGACTTCAATTTTTCTGATGTAGAAGCGAGCCTAGAAAGACTGACGTGATCTATATGAGATCGCACAAGGAGACGGTTGGAGAGCTGGGATCTGAGCACGCTCCCACCAAGTGCCAGCCCGGTGCTCTGCCCACACCCCAGTTCTGCCTTACTTTTAGACAGATAACATTTCCATTTTTGCTTTCAGATGTCCTGCCTGGCATGTTAGGATACTGTTATGAGGAATAATGCTCCAACCTCTCGTTGTGGTAACACGTAATCTGAGAGGATGGTGACAGTTGACAGGCACAATTCATTAATAGTTGTTAATTATCAAAGCCTTCTGATAAGATTTATCCTAATAAATTAACAGGTAGAAAGCTCAGTGCAATTAGCAGAAGAGCCCAAGGCCTGATGTTGTGCACTTGGCATGACTTTAATTAGTCAAATGGCAACACGTTTGTACAAATCCTGGCAACTAAAGGCAGCAGCTAATAACATTCACAATGCTAGGCTACATTGTGCACAGACAAAAATTGTAATAAATATAATAACAGAAAACTGAGGTTATAATGCAACTTCTTAAACACACTTCCCACAGATATCTTTGACCAACAGTACCTAGAAGCAGCTGAGTGATGTCTTCTTAATTTTGTAGCCAGCCAAAACAGGAGTGACAGACACCTCTGAATGTCCCCTTTTCATGCCTCTACTTACAATTTGTGCACCCCTGTAGTTGCCCAAGGCCTCTCAGTGCAAGCCCTCCAGCCAGGAGAAGCACTCCTACGATGACACGTTGACTTCACACACATTTAATGGTCCTCTTTATCAGTGTGGTTGCAGGACGTACGCTGAAGGACACACATAGCTGAACAACTCTCACTACAGTCGACAACACAACCCATGGCATGACCAGGAGCGATGGGAATCACTCACAGGAATCTCCACCTCACACACGAGTTGCTGCCCTGACCCCGGCCTCAAGGCTGAGCACTCAGGCATGCCTTGAGCACAAACGCCATCATCTGGGGGTGCATCCCTAAGAAATCTCCTGTAGTTTTGCTATGAACAGGGGCTGATGGAGATAATGGGAGGCTCTGAAGTTTAGAGGTCCTCTTTCTCAACATATTTTATTGTTACTGAAACTCTGCTTGTTTTCTGAGTGATATCATTTAAAATATTAAATAAAAATGGCAAATTCCTCTGGTTTCCAAAGGGCAGCAGAGAGGTTTTCCCCTCAATTTAGTCAGAGTGAACATTTTGGCAGAATGACTTTCAGCACGACTCCGAGGGAATGAGATGATTCTTTTCTGTGCTAGCACCAGCCCGCCTCCCTGCTTCCCACTCGGTCCAGCACCCCATTATCTTCAGACATACAAAGACCATTTTACAGCAAGGAATTAGTCTGTTATGATTTCTGTTGATAGGGAGAATGGGAAGGGCAGACTGGCAGAATGTTACAAATTAGCCACTTTAATATATTCCTTCTCTCACTTTTGAGTTTTCATGGGTATTTCTAAACACTGCAAAGGCTCATCCTCCAGACAGTCCAATTAAAAGAAAAGTTAGATTTGGTGATTCTGTGTTTCAATACAGGCACTGTTTACAGCATTTTTCCATGTTATTTCATGGCATCAACCGTTGGCAGAATAAAAAACATTTAAACTGATTTGTTGTTCACTGGGTTGACTTCCTCTCCATTTGCAGGCTGCCGACTTTTGTGAAAAGAACATTTTTACATCAGAACGACAGTGTTTCATTTTCTTCATAAAGACAGGTTTTCAGATAGCTGTGGTTACAGTCACACATTTGGACCAGGCTCTTGCATATTTAAAGATTTAACTCTTACCTCTCCTTCCCATCTTAAAAGCGTTAAAGTCTCCTGAACCTTTGGGTTACCAGCAACAGTTTCTCAAAACGGTCCTGCACGTTATTTTTTCCATCAGTCATGCCAGTGCTTAGTGCCTGTGTGAACCAGCAGATGTGTTCAAGCACCATAGTGAGCAGAAGGCGAGACCCTGTGCAATGCACCTTGCCTGCGGGACAGCAACACACCGTGTGCCTTCGTCCCCAGCCCCATGGCACTGCAGTAAGGGGCCCTGCCACCACCAGCACTTCTTAAGTTATTTTCATACCGCTTTGGCTGTTAAATATAAAATAATTCCCTCTTTTCATGCCTTTGTCTGAAGTCATGCCTAATAAACCCACACACGTGACTTAAATTACAGCTGCATACCAGCAAATAGCCCCCTATCTCCATAATGCCGCACAGTTCGTCACACTGACTGATCATCTGGAGTTCAGCTATGTGCTGAGCACTAAAATACCCCTCTAAGAAGGTGGAGAAATGCAAGTGTGATCAACATGTCAATTTTTATATACTGGCAGATCATTCACAGTCCAGGCCTGTGTGGTATGAACAACAGGAGGATTTGGAAGGCTTTTTACGAGCCGTCCGTTCTGCAAAGATCATGCATTTTCAGGGAGGTTCTACAAAACCTCCCCACTGCTAATTTCTGCCGAGGCAATAGAAATGGTATTGAAAGCTTTTTCTAACACAGTGAACAAGATTTCAGCTGAACTCAAACTATTTGATATGGATAGAAAAAACACATAAGAAGCTGTTTCTTAAGGTAACACTTCATTTACAGAAGACTGTTGAGAAGCTGCTTTTGTACTGCTGACAATGCCACAATGAAATCAGTGACTCTTCAGTGACTTGAAAGAAATTGCAGCTAGATCCTACTTTGCTGGAGCTTTTATTAAGGTGTAAAACCCATTACTAGTGAAGGGCTAAAGCTATAAAACTTTGGTCTTGAAAGTTCCAGTGTTAAGAAGATGAGAGACCTTGAAAAAATGGGGTTTGAATGGGCTGTGAAATTCAGGCTTGGAACAGGTTTGAGGTACTCATTATTAGAAACACGAAAATTCAGCATGGGCTACTGCTTCAGGGCCACTGAACTGTTTGGCCTGCTGACTGGATCACAGTTGCCTACTTCTTTCCTAAGAGAGTGTCATTACTTCTGGCAGGAGACAAGCACTTTCAAGAAGCTCAGGATGAAGCTGAACCAAATGAGTCACTAGCCAAACAGAAAACAGGTACGACAAGGAAAATAAAGTGTTTATAAACATGTGGGGACTAGCCACTTTCATCCAGGTCTGTAAAAAGCAGAGACCTACACACAAACAGAGCAATAAATTTGAAAGACTGCATGGAGATACTTGGGCACCAGCCTTTTAAGGGGCCAAGAACATATTTCCTGGAGACAAAAGGAAAAAGCTCAGTAGTAGAATAATCTTGAACTGTAGTCAAAACCGGACATCATCCTACTTGGCTCAATTTTATCTGTGGTCTGTCTTCCTAAACAATGCCAGCTGTGGGATCTAAGCTATATTTGGCTGAACCTGAACAAGCTTCCACATGCAATCTGTAACATGCATTTGAATCTATTCTTCCCGTTTTTAAATTTGTGCACAATTTACACCTATATAATTTATTCCCTCTTCCCATGCAGACAGGTCACTGATGGAAGGAGACTTCCCACAACAGAACCATTATTTAAGCATGAATAGTAGCATTTACTGTCTCTGCATATTCTTAAAGCCCAAAGGCAGAAAATATTGTTTCTTTGAATACTTCAATATCTTGTGTTTGCTTGTGGCTTGAACAAGACCATCACGTTTGCACTCTTCTGCATTGTCTCAAGAAAATACTGAGAAGTTAGCAGAATACAATACCTAACTTTCATTGATATTTCAGAGTGTCTCTATGGTGCAGACTTGAGCGCATTGTATGCAGCAAGACAGTCAGTCTCTTAAAACTGAGCAGCTGGGGAGACTAAGCGCTCTCCTGCCTCATCTGAGCAGCCAGCCCATAGATCAGAGGTCTCTCACCCATGCACATCCTCAATATCTCTTTCTGTTTCTGCCTCTGTGTGAGATGTCACCACTTTTCCAAAGGAAGAGCAAACTATCACTTCAAATCGAGAAACAGACAATTAAACCAAACCCTTACTTACAAAATAGCATTCAACCCACTTGTCCTTTACAAAAAAAAGGGGCCTACAAGACTTAGATGCTACAGAAGACATATTCTTAGCTTTCTTAAATCACAACTTCTACAATGGGCTTGGAGGATTGTCAAAAAGGGGAAGCAAGTTCAATGATTTCGAAGGCCATTGCTGTAAAGCAAGCAGTTGATTGTACACTGCCTGCTACCCTAAACTCCATGTAAAGTAGTCATTATCCTGGGAAGCAAACACAGAATTGCTTCTGCCTCTAAAGATTTGAGACTTGATTCTTTGGCAAAGTTGCGTTAGACTTAATATCCAGCAAATTTTCACTGTCATAGTACGAGAACAACAGGTTTTCAACACCGCTTATTCTACCCATGCTCCAAAAAACTATCACAGTGCCATCAAAATCATTAGGTTGTCAGAACTGAGTGAATGTCTCTTTGCCCGTTAAAAAACACTGGACAAATGCCATCATATTTGCCAGCAAAGCTCACTCATTTTTACAGTATTCTCTTAAATTCAACATATAATATCACTCCTTGTCCACTTTGCCTCCTTATCTATAATGCCTTAAAACAGAAATAGCTTTAGGATGGGATGAAAGATGTGTTTAATTTTTGCCAAGTGTGATACCACTAAAGTCATTAGCCAATATTGGTTCCAACCGGAGATTACGAACAGCAGGAATTTAACGTGCTCCTTTCACAGGATTAATAGATACATGTCTCATGATGCTTTTGTGCACAGTGACAGCTTGAGGCTGTCAATTTCTACCATTTCCTGATTAAAAAACAGCAGATAAGCTTACATCCATTCAAGGAGCATGAACAGAAGATGCAACTGAAGACAAATAGTTACGTGATGTATAAAGGCTTAAAGCATAGCAAGTTTTTGGCAATGGGATGGGGGGGGGTTCAGGGAGTGTTTTAATTGGATCATATTCTAAGAAGCTGCCAATGTTCAGCTATAGATCTCCCAGATTACATAGCATATTATCATTTTGTTAAAATGTATCTTTATGAAGGGAAAGGAGTTCAAAAGGCTACTTTAGTATACAGCTTTTTTCAGTCTTTGAGACAATTTCAAATTGCCTATTGTGGTAAGACGGAAAGCATTCACCTTTGGAGTTAATATACCTCTGTAAAGCTATTATAGAGACACACAGGACAGCTTCAGTTAGAATATGCAGACTGGAGGGCAAGACAGTCATTTTGATCCTGATTAAGATAGCCAGTCTTTGAGTGATAGCAAACACAGAATCACAGAATAGCTGAGGTTGGAAGAGACGTCTGGAGATTGTCTCATCCGAGCCCTTGGCTCAAAGCAGGGTGAGCTGGAGCAGGGTGCACTGGAGCAGGGTGCTCAAGACCATGTGAAGTTGGGTTTTGACCATCTCCGTGGATGGAGACTCCACAACTTCTCTGGACAATGACAACAGCCAGGGAATTAGACTTGAGCAGAGAGAGCCAGGGCACTGTAAGTGCCAACTGCTCCGTAAAGGACGGGAGCCAGGAGCTGAGCGTGGTAATGTAGCTGGCAGGGCTGGGACCTCAGCCCAGGAAGGGCAGCTGGGACCAACCCAGAGTCCACACTGCCAGATGGGTTTGTGGTGACAAGGCAGGTCTGAGGTCAAGCAAGGAAGTCGGCCTGTGGGCCAGGGTCCAGGTAATCAGGGTCCTTTGCCTGGCACAGGCATGACTCTGATGGACCTGGAGATAGACATTACCTACAACCAGCTTAGCAGGGACCGAAGGCTCAGGTCTGAGCTGAAATGGTGCCTCTGGTCAGAGGGTATGGGTGAATGACCCAAGTGAGGCTGGTCAGGGCCACTAAGGTCTATGATTGCATTCAGGGCCCTGACAGAGACAACACAAATGAGCTAGAAATATCTTCCCACTGATAAATTGCAGCACAACTCACAGGGACAGTGTGAACCCAAACAGATAAGGGACCCGCACAAAAGAATAATGATCATCTATTCTCTCTTTGCAATGGCAATTCTGAGAAAACCATTAACTTACAAACTCAAAGGCTTTCACTATTCATGATTCAACTCAGTAAACTGGTGGCTTCTTATTATGCAAATACACGAAATGTTTTGTTCTGGGAATAAAAAACAAAAGAATAGATTGGGGCATCTAAAGAATCTTTAGTCCTCTGTCTCTCATTATTATACCATCAGACTTACATGCCACATATCTTCCCTACCATAAAAATCCAAGGGAATTAGAGGTTCCCTCTAGTGATTCTGCACCTCTGTAGTAGTTGCCTTTTCACTCTGTGTTGAGTATACACTGGGAGAAGGTTTCTAGTTGAGGACAAGTTGCTATAGCTTTCTAACTTCTCTTGCAACATAGTAGGTCAAACAAACATAGGTCAAAGACCCATGGACAACACACTTCTGATTGTTTCAATAGCTTAATGCTGAAATATCTTTTCACTCTTACTGGACTCAAGGTGGAAAAATACTCATCTTTTCACCAATCATCCTTGGAAAGTGAATTAAATTATTAGAACTTCAGAAGGGAGGAGTAGAGACTATAGATTACTTTTTTCATTCTCTGTGAAGACAAACTGTCTGACCTATTTCTTGATCAGAGTTAAGGTTAGTTTTCTTCAAGCTTCGGCATTTCTGCAGGAAAAAAAGCTGTTAAACAATGAGAGTAATAGCTTAACAGGCAGTCCTACAATCACCAAGGCTACTATGTCCTAATAAATAAAGCTGCAGATAACTATCTTTGGATTGCATTTTAACAAGAAGCCCCCAAGCCTACTTTTTAAGAGGGGAAATATGAGCATACACAGGACTTCTCCCTGGAAGAACACATCCTTAGAATATATTTTACAAAAAGCAGGACAAGAAAAAGCTTGGATCCTCAAATTGTGCCAGTTTCACTGAAGAAATGTGTCACTGCTGCTAGTCATTCTGTGTTGCTGGGGGGAAGTCAGCATCTGCCCTTCTCCAGTCTTGCATACTGGGATTTCCCTTACCTTATCATGCAGCGGTATTTATAACACTGTGAAGTACCATCAAGAACTCATCACACTTTCTCTTTATAGATTAATAGATTACTACTCAGTCTTAAAAATAAGTCTGTCAGCATCCATCTACATGTGTGGCCATTTTGTCTGTATCAGAAAAAAAAAAAAGTCATAGTATGTCTCCTGAGGACAGTATGGCAGTGATCCAGAAATGGCAGATTATCACCGTCACTTTTAAAATGGTCTGGCAGAGCTTTTTGTAATGTTTATCATGCTTCATGTTCAGGATTAATTGTTGCCAAGAGATTATCATCTTCATTCAAATTAAAGGTGTTAAATTAATACCACAGAAGTTTCAAGTTCACGGGAAAGTAAAAAGTAGATTTGTTATAAACAGTCAGGGATTTGCTTTAAGATTACACAAAATCCAGTAGGGTATTTCCCCTCCTACTTTCACCTCCCGTGTAATCCAGAGCACGGAAAATTAAGGCAAAATCAAAGACATGCTTTGCATCAAGAATTATCAGGAATCCTTTGATGGTACAAACAGAATAACAAAAGCAATACCACACCAGCTGGCCACCAGAAAGACAAAAACCTAATTAGCAGACAGGAAGGTATTAGCTTCCAACCAACTGCTCCAATAACGCCTTTCCCTTTATATGTAATACTTAATATAACTACACTTTCGGTGCTGACAGCATCTGTCTAAAACCAAAACAAAATATTCAGAACACGCTCACAGTTAAATCACAACCGAAAAAAATTTAGACACTGAGGTTTCAACTTTTAAGAGCTGCACTTTGGAGAATTTCAAATGAATTTTCACGAAGTTATAGCCAAATTAATTTATGGAAGGAAAATAAGAATATTGGACCAGTGCAATGCTGTATTTAATGCTTTCAGAACATGAGGCAAAGTTAAAATGAGTAAAGAAGTGAATGCTTTACTAACCTCAATCCACAGGTCTTTTATTTCTTTGCTTCATGTCATTAGTTGCTGAGTAAGGATGGGAGAAGTATATGATAATTAAATTTCTACTTAAATAAATTGAGTTTAAAGAGGACTTTGCAACACAATTTCTTCACAGAAGATAATAGACATTGCCTTAAATCCAGGAAAACATGAACTCTAATGTTATCATTTGTTGTCCCATTAAAAAATTGAGAGTATGGTCTCAGTTGTCTGCAACGCATGAAGTTTAATAAGTGAGAAAGTGTACGTTCCAAAATAATGGGTGTCAAACAAAATGTTACGATATGAAGAGTTACAAAGTGACAATTGATGTGAAATCATCATCAGTGCCAAGAAACTGCAGGTATATCTCAATGGCTGTCAGCTTCTTGGTAGAGCCAGATAGTTCAATGCCAAACCATTAACTCAATCTGATAGAAGCTGTCCTACAAGTGTAACCAAGGTCTCTCTACCTATAGAGAAAAAATAAAAAGGTATATACTGAGATCCTCAAATGATTCACTTTTTTGTTTCATAATTAATGGGTTACCCACCAGCTGACTGAACAGCCAATTAGGAAGCTGTTTAACACATCTAATTCATTCAAATTAGAGCATCTTTAGTAATAGTGATTATGCATCAACCCCTTAAATTACAAAGATTATACTCAGATGGGCAGATTCAGTAAAGCTGATGAAGTAGAAGCCATTCTTCAGACCATCTCTACTGAGAAATATGCTCTGAAAGAAACTGATAATAAGGATTGGAGGATAGATGTGTACAAGCACTTAACACTTACCTAGGGTATTTTGCTTTCATTTGGCAGAGAAGGTGGAGAAGTTGAGGCTACACGCTACCTTTCTTGTAGCAATGCCTTTGTTTGTCCTACCAACTGTTTCAAAAAGTGTCCATCACTGAGAAAGTATGGCTGTAATGCCTAAAAATAGCCAAGTCTGCAAATGATTTAGTGGTTCCAAACTTAAACAGGTTTAAATACTTTTTTGATACCTGTTGAAACAACTTCTGTAGAGAAAAAAAAATGGTACGTCTTGAGCAGCTTCTGCTGTCAGGGGAATTTTTGTTTTTCTTTTGGTGACAGAAAGCTACTCTGCATGAACAGAGAAAGAATAGAATTTTGTTGTATAAACTGACTTTTTAAAAATTATTTAGTTATTTATTTTAATCTTCAAAATTATGATCTGGAACTCCTAAAACAGTGAGGAAAGATTGGCTAGCACATTATGGACAGCAAAGGCCTTTCTAAAGCGCTTTGGAAAGCTAGTGTCGATTTCTAAGTCCTTCCGGTGTGTTACATGCACTCAGAGGAAATAATACAAAGTACCTACAGCTAAACAGATACTTAAATTACTGTATTTGACTGAATTTAAAGCAAAGCAATCTCACATTATATTGTTTCCATAAAACTGGAAAATTCAAAAGATTAAAAACAATTGCTGACAACTCAGAGCTAAAAGTGCCTTCCTTACGACTACTCAAAGCCCACTTTCTTCAAACTGAAGCTCTCCTAATTTTTTAAGTCTCTGTTGTAGCAAGTTTGTGTATTTCCCCTCAGGAACAAGATTCCAGCAATACAGCCGAAACCTTCCGGCATACAGGGAACCTTTATGCCCCTTAGTGTGCGGCCACATCAACAGGACTTGGGTACGTACAGCTGTCCAGGACAGGAGATGGGGTGGGAGATGCAGTCCACTCCCCATTTTCTGCACATCCCAGACCTGCTGCCTGTGGTCCCAGATACTTAGGCAGGGTCCAATAACTGGACCTGCACAGAGGTCTCTTCCACTGAAAATCTCTATCTGGAAAACAGAGATTTGAAGATCTTCCCTATTCAAAGTTCTTAAGACATTTTCCTGATACTGAGTACACTTTCTTCTGATATACCAGACACCAGAAATTGTACTGATTATATTAGAAGCTCCATGCTGTACTTACAAGCAGTTACAGCACAGCTAGTGCCTGTGAAGACTCAGACCAAAAAAAGTAGCATCAACTTCTAAATGTGAATACATACAAAGGAATTATGCTGGTAAAGCAGTTCAAGACCTTATAATATGGTGAGAACTGTCCATTCAGGTTGGAAAGAGAAAAACAAACCAAAACACTACTCTTTAAATCCTGGAGAAAAAAGCTACCCATGAGAGAATGCTAAATGCGAACAAAGCTCAGTAAACAATACAAACTGTGTAAAAATGCAGTTTAATCTGAATTTTCCTGGAGCTAAATGCTCCATCTAACTTCATACCACAAAAGGGAAAAGTTTAAAAAAAAAAAAAAAAAAAGCAAATAAAAAATCTTGCACCCAGGGAGGGAAAAATATTTTAAGAAGTCATTAAAGCAAAAACCCTCTTAAAGAGAATAGATCTGCAAAGCAGCAGCAAAACAAGCTGTCCAGTCTACTTTATCAAAGAGTTAGGCTTTTTTCCTAGCACCTGACAAACAACTGCCACCCCAGCTGCCAATTACTGAACCATGATGAGACTCTAAACTCCATTTAAGAGGGAAAAATAAAGATGCTGTGAATTTAACACTGCACAATCTACAACAGCTGCCTATGAAATCTACTTTATGTCCCTTTTTATCTCTCTACTAGTACTGTTTCATCAACATATACAGAGAAAATCTTATTTCTTTTACACATTAAAAGGTTAAAACATTACACACAACTTTTAAAATAGGCAAATAGTGGATAGTATGATTATATATTACTGGTTAAATGGCTCTGTTTCATCACAATTTACATGCATGATCAAATTTCTCTGCATCAGACACAGCATTTATATTGTTTGTAGGACTGTAAACTCTGCTAATTATTATTGGCCAAACTTTGAAAAGAAACATGACTGATAAGTGTTTCCAATAGTTTAAATATTGTTCTTTCATTCCAAGTGAAAAGCACCAGCAAGTGGCATATCAACTACCATTTTGACCATCGTGTTACGGTGTTTGAATTTGATAGATGAGTTGTTCCCCCCCTCTCCACCTGCTCACTTTGAACAATAATATTTTGCATTGGAGTTATTAATGTGTGTAGCTCTATGTCGGTAACATTCCAACTAGTCTGTGAATAAGCATAAACTTTACCAAAAGCATTTCTCTAACCCAATATCTCTATCTGCTCTCTTTAAAACTCGTGAAAGTTAGAAAGTGAGTCACTATAACCACAATCTGATTACACACCACGGAGATTTTTGGGTGTCATTAAAATCCCTGATTCCATTCTTTATGGAAGAAAATAACTGCCAATAAGACCACCTTTTAGATACACGAACTATTACAAAACCTCATAGTGCAAGCAGGCCTGGGGAATAATTCACACATGCCTTTTGTGTAACGGAAAGTCAGTGCATTTCCATCCTATCTATTCATATAAACAAGCAGAAGGGTGTTTCATCTGAACATACACAGGAAGCATGTTACCAATATACAATATAACAAATTACAATATAGAAGAATAATTCTGTCAAGGAAGAAGAGAGGGGGTAGGAAGGGTGGGAGAAAGGACATGAAGATGCAAAACCAGCAGCATTTGAAACAGATTTACTTAAAATTTGTAAAATGTGATCCAGCTAGATATGTCCCCTATGATCCTGGGCATCAGTAGATCAGTTCATTTCTAACTATATATCCAAATGTTGCTTGTGACATCTTGCTCCAGACACTTATTTATCACAGGCAAGGAGGGAGTTCCAGCACTTTTCCTGCCTCATTGAAAATACTGACCTAATCATGGTTTCCTTAGGCTCATGGGACCTGACTCACTATAAAGCTAATCATTCTGCCTGTCTTGACAGAAATCCCAATCACACCAATAAGTATCTAAGGTCAAATTAGTTACCTAGTTTCTTACACTGTTCTCCTCAACATCGGTTATCACCATCAAAAGCAAATGACCAGGGACTGAACGGACTTTTTGTCTGAAACAGTAAAGCTGCTCGACCTGAGACTATGTGTATAAAGACCTTTGTGCCTCACAACTGATAAGAAATCAACTTCTGTTCTGCCTAAAATAGGTACAGAGTTCTCATGGTTAGTACCATAAAGTATTTTTTTCTCGATACGTAATGCCAACTGCATAGCTATTACTCTACTCCTCTTCTGCCCCAGAAAAATTCAGGATAAAAAACATCTAAGTTTCATCACACTAAGACTTCCGTTCAGCCTGTAACCATCATGCTTCATTTTTATGAAATTTGAAATGAGTTCAGTTAGAGAACATAGCTCCATTTCATGTAAATGTCTTGAGTAATAAAGAAGCAAAACTAATGTAACTGTTTGTTCACAGAGGATCTTACACTGATGAAAACTGTTTAGTATGAATTATTTCTAATAAATGTCCTTATACCCAGGAATCAAACCAAGTCTATACCTGTCGGTGAATGCAACACAAAATCCATTCATTCACAATTTCTCTTTCAATAGTGAAGGCTAGGCAACACCCTTATAGTATATGCAGGTAAAGAGTCTTTACCAACTTAAGTAATTTTCATGAATAATTGCACTACTATGTTTTTATATAAGGTCCCTTTAAGATGCCTTCCTGAACAATACCAGTATCCAGAAGACGAGCATTCAGAGATTTGATTCACATTTTTGTCTACACATGTATCTTCTGACATCCTCTAGTATTTATTGAGATTTTTTCTTTCAACAACAGTTTAGAAGTTTAACTTGACCATTTCTAAAAAAATCAGCCTTCAATAAAAATTAATAAATAAATGATAAAAAAGCAGTGTCCCATAGTGTAATTGAGCTAACACCTAGATATATTCACTGTGCAGAATAGTCTTTCTTTTGTCTACTATAATTTTAGAGTAGTATCTATTACTCTAAACATTGTTCAACATTTTCTTCCTGTCTTTAGTATTAGCCCATTTAAACTGGACACACAGCAACCATTTTTAGAAGATCTAAATGAAAGTAACTACAGGTCACAAAAATTCAGCCCTAGCTGAAAGAGGATCTGGGGATTTTTAAATTATGTCTTCTCTTCACTAATTGCCTTTTTGCACTCATTTTAAAAATATTTCAATTAAAAAATTAACAGTCTCTCTGTACTACAATGAATGCTTAACAAACAAACCTGCATTTATACTGAGCTTACAAGAAAAGATCTGGAAAGTGTTAACTGGTATGTGTCATAAAAGTTAGTAAGCATCTTCCTCAACAACATGAAAGATGTTAAATTAAAAGAATGCTGGATTTCTGGTAAGTATGCCTGTTGAATGACCACAAAAATATTCTCTCCTTTCTGTAGCTAACGAGAGAGAGGCATGTTAAGACATAGGGGCTTAGTTATTGACTTCAAAAGGTCAGCACTTCAAATGGAGGCTCACAGACCATTCTAAATGATGGACAGAAAATTATGTCCCCTGTCCAGAAACTGTCCACTACTAACCACCTAAGCAAACAAACGTTTTTAGATCATTTCGTGTCTGAAGGAAGATGAAAAGTACTTCTCAGCTTAAGGTAGCTAAACAGTTGTTATTTTAAAAAGCAGAAAGTATTAAAGAAAATGAATTTCTAACAGAAGTCAACCACAAACAATTAAGGACTCCATAAAAACTCTGTAGCTAATGAAAGATGTTTCGTTCTTTATTATTGTGTAATACTTTTATCACAGAAACATGGTATTTACAAATATACACATATAGACTGCTGATCATAAAATGTTACTGAAGAATTAGTCAAAAAATCAATTTACAAAAACCAAAAACTTTCCAAAGATATTCTGGCTGAAAAAATTCAATGAAATTTCAAGGAGACAGTTCTGTACAGAAAGATAGGTTTTAGCTCCTCAAGTTCTCGTAATATTAGACAAGAGAGTTGTGAACCAAGTGAGCTAAGCTCAGCTGTACATTTGAGATGAGGCAGTTTTTATGTTGTTCTTTTTCACATAATTTCTTGATGGTCAGTTCAACAGGTCTCAGGAGGCACTAGTTTGTATGTTTTTGGAAGCTGCAAGCATTGCTCTCACTTTGGCCATAAGATCCTGTAGAAAATAAGAGAAAAACGATCAGATTTGCCTGGGTTTTGAAGCATATGCTAAAGCATATGATGGAAGAAACCTGCCTTAAAGGGCTAGAAAGCTCCAGTCACATAAAATATTTAGATTCATGACCATCAGATATTTAGCCTAGGGTCTGTTAATAAACGAAATACTTTGGAGAAAGTTTCTATGACAGCAACTGTTTTCACACACCTGTATTCGCTACAACGGTATGAAGTGCTCTACATAAATAATCAGAGCTGTTTCTATACAACAAAACACAGAAATCATCTAAACTGAAATGGAAAGAAACTGTGATTGTATCTTCCCCAAAACTGTTATGAATACACAAAGCTATTAAACACTGAAGGTAAAGAAAGAGAGCTCGAGAGCTGGTAAGAAGAAAGAGCTAACAATTCTTTAACATAGAGCTTTTTGTAAAGCTGAACCCAAAATTTACATATTTCCACATATGACAGTGACTGCAACATTAAGACTACTGTGAAACCAAACAGCAATTCTCAATCTTGTCTGAGTATCCAGTGGGAAAATAAAAAGTGTGTATCAGTAATGAATTACAGATTACTTAAAACATTTCTTCACAAATGCAATGTAAATGAATTAAAATATTTAGTTCTTTTAAAGCATTTTTCATCTGAAGCTCTCAAAACACTTAATAGAGAATCCAGCATCATTATTCCACTTTACAGATGGAAGGATTTGAATGAGAAAAGATACCGAATTTGTCAGGGTCAACTAGCACATTGGCAGTGACATAATCTTGCTAATAATTAGGTGAATTAAAATTTCTTTGGGTCTTTAAAGATAGAAACACACTGAACTAATTTATGTTGGGAAATATCTTGGAGATCCACAAAAGACTCATTCCTCTTTTTTAATTTTTGCAAATAGTAACTAAAGAACTGTATTTTAATATGATTTGGAAGCTATTCAGCAGAGGCATTTTAAACTGTACTGTAAGTCACTGCCCAGAAATTGTAATCTTTCCTCATCTTACAGCTGCACTTTGAGCAATCAGACTAATATTAACTAGCAAATCCTATGCCACAAGCAATATTCAACCCAAGAAATGCATTAACCTTAACTTTGTCTGAAAGGTGTATGTGTTTAAAGAGTGGGACATTTACTATACTTCAAAGACCAGGACATAGTTCATATCTCATTTCTCATACCAGGAAATTCCATGCATTTCTTTGGTAGCCTAACAAATGCTATGGTGTTAGTGCTCCATTTTCTTTCTCCAGTGCCTGTACTTCCCATTTTCTATTTGACTGAATATTCTTGTTTTTGCTTGTTTTCTCTTCAAAATGAATGACATATGGTACGTAAGGTACTAGTCTACTAGTATTAATTTCCAATTACGACTATTTCCCAAGGGAAACTAAAAGGGAACTAAATCTTGGAACAATATTAATTTATTGAAAGGATAATTTATCTATTGGAAAAGAAAAGAAAAAAAAAACAGAGAATACAAAAAGCAATTCTGATTTTATATTGTAAACTTCCCAAAGCATAATAAAGAACTTTCCTCCTCTCAACTTGGTATATACAATTGAAAGAAAGTTAAAGATGCGTGAAGACTCTAAGAGGATGAGTGAACGTAAAAATTTTAAACAGTGATACCAGGCAGTAGCTTTTAAAAAAAATAAAGGAATTATTTTGACAGAGGTTGGGTATCATAAAACCATGTTAAGGAGAGTGAATATGTTTAGATTATTGCACGCCATATCAACGCACATACCTGATAGGGCTATTCATAGATAGTTATTCTATGAGTCATAGCAGACTTGAATACATCAATAAAATCATAACAACAGAAGTTCACAGACATAAACAGCAACAAAGGTAAGACAAGTGAGTTGTAGATATTGCTCAATGCAAAGCATAAACTTACTTTAGTTTGCAAGAGGACATATTTTTCCTCTACTGTCAACACTAAAAAACCTAGCCTTTGCCAAGGTGTTCCTCTGTCCTTCTGTCTTCCACGAAACTTGTTAAAGAGCACAACATGGTAAGATGGGCTCTCAGTAATTCCTGCTGTTGGTAACTGGTGTATTGTTCTAGCATAATGTGGACTTTCATATCTTAAAAGTGGATATACTGCATCATAATGAACTTAGCTGCTCTCATTTCAAGTTTAGTCAAGCCTCTAAAGATCAAGCTAGGGAAGCAAGAAAATTGTTTTTCTCATAAGCAAACAGATTAAGAATGACAATGAACATGTTTCTACATCATATGCAAAGCTCAGAATTGTACAAGGTATTAAGTGGAGAATACGATATGATGGACACGCTTAATTAGGCAACATACTTTGAATTTGTTTATTTGTACCTGAGTGATTTTACTCTGCACTGAAGACACGATCGCTGAAGAGATTTGGCCATCTTTTTCCTGAGAAACTCCCCTAAAAAAATAAAATCAGAATTAGAAGTTTATAGTTTATGTTTTCAAAATGCATTTCACTCACCATCACAGTTCTGGGCTCTATTGTACAAGTCTCTCATACATTAAACAGTAAACAGTTCTCTCGTTCAACCATAAGCCAGGGTAAGTCACGGTCAGAAGACTCACTCCTGTACAACTAACAAAGACAAATCTGAACAGCAGGTTAGGGATTTTCAACAGGACTGTACTGTATTCTATGGAAATAATTTAACTGTGAATCTCACAAACACATTGAAATTCAAACCACCCTATTAAAATTCTACTTCAAAGAATTATCCCATTCAGTGAGAGTTACCATTTTCTAACTTAGAATTACACTGCAGAATTTTCCGCCTAAGTTTTATTGTAGAAATATGTCAAGGTATGCTTGAACAAGGAGTACAACCTTCTGTTTTCCACTTTTCATCTCAAATGTAACACGAAAAGTTCTTTGACAAATTAAATTTGAACAGGGTTTTCCTGTCTTAAAGAGTAAGTGTAGCATAGGTAGTGTTACGTATTTTCTAGGTTTTGAAATCTGATCCTAGAATTTCACTGGATTACATAAAAGCTTGAGCAGGCAATGGAGATCCAAGCTCGTCATTAGACTGATGTACAAAGTGCCATCCCTCCAGTGTCTTCTACTTTTAATATGCATACATACATATATACGTGCACACTGAGCTCCTCACCATACAAATTAGGTCAAAAGCCATATTCACAGTCAAGAAACATCAGCACCGCAATATTACACTACTAAGAAAGTCTACTACCTGGAGCGTTCCTGGCTGGATTCCCTGCTCTCCACAGGAGAGACACTAGCTGAATGCACAGAATTTTTGTGTGTGGATGGTTTGCCTGGTGACACAGCTGGTGAAGGAGACCTGGCTTTCGACTTAGTACGTGATCTAGACCGCCTCTTCTTCTTTTTTTCATGGGGACTTCTGCGAGAAGAAAATATTTTACTGAAGGATAGTTACAGGAGTATTAAACTAGCTCAGTGAAAGGTACTTTTCATGCTTCTAAAAGATTATGTAGCCCTCTTCAACAGGATACTCCTCCACATGCACTGAGCAAGCATTTGAGTCTTACCCCAATACTGTACTTCTTAACCCAATACCGCACTTCTCTGGTTGTGCAAAATACTGACTCAGAAGCTCTTATAATAAATTATGATAGGCAACTGCTAGTATCTACTTCTTCTCAGGTACAGAGGAATTACAGGACAGTATTTGATACTTTAAAGAATGACAATGAAAAGTCTTTAATTGAAGATCTGCAGAATAACTTTGCTAGAGGGAAGTTTCCTTACCAAACAACATCAGCACTTAGCATATAACGCGAAACAGAAGAATTTATATATCCCTGTATTTTCTTAGCCCATAAAGGAACAAACCATGTAACTATAGCTTTGAAAAAGATCTACAAAGCAAATCCACAGTTTGTTTGCTTTTTAAAAGAAAGTCATTCCTGTAATCCAGTCTATAACTCAACATACTACAGGCTCAAAATCCTAAACAAGTTATTGTATACCACACAAGCAAACCAACACCTAGCACCATGTTTGAAGCGCTAACCATTCCTGACTTGGAAATTATATAACTGTTTGCTACTAAGAGAATGGAACAAACAACTAAGGGTACCTGATGTATTTATTACTGACAGAAGGGGGAAAACAGAGGTTGCCTTATATGCAATATTAAGCTCAAAGAGAATTCAACTAGTAATGTGCTAGAGATGGAACTAATCAAAACCTTTACACCTGGTTACGGATTTCTGTCTGTATGATTTACATACAAGTATTGATATTACTGTAATCAGAATTACTAACCTAGCTTTTAGGCAATACCTCATTGCAGGCACATCTCTAGCTTTCTCTGCTGGATGCGCTAGCAGACCTTTCATCTTTAGAGCTCACAAGATTAAAAAGGTCAGTTCAAAAAAGAACTAGAAATGCTCTGCTAGAGGTCTGAACAGAAAAGTAAGTTGTTGAGGCTTCTGACACATCTTAAAACATTGTAAACCTTAGAGTCGTATTTTAAATATCAGATTATTGATTCCTTTATTTTCATTTTCTTGTGAAATTTGCTACTTTAAAAGCAATTATGCTATAGCATAATAAATACACATATAAATATTGTATAATTATGATGCTTAGAATTTATCATACAGATATCTGATTTTTATATAGAAGTTAGCATTCAAGACCTAAAATTGCAAAATGCCCCTTACTCTTTTCTTGCATAAATAATCATCAAATGGCAGAAAAAAATCCACACCTCTAATGGCCTCTAACATTCCCATGACTATAAAAAAAATAAAAATAAAAATCATCTGCAAAGTTGGTTATTCCTTGACTAGTTAATTATGTACTGTAATTGCTCAATTTCTTAAAACATAATGTAATCAAGCAGTAAACGTATTTCATATTTAACTCTTGAAAATCTCAGCAAACATTCATGATGCAAGCAGAATATTTTAGAGTAAGCTTTTTCAGTGTTTTTAATCTCAGATTACGATGAGCAAACACCATAAAAGCTAAATGAATTTGTCTATGAATTTTCTAGTTTTAGAAGACTCTGCTAGAACTAGGCTTATTTTTACACTATTTTTCTAGGTACAAAAGCTAGAATAAAAGAACTATGCGTATTCTCTGTGGAAAGCAATTCACTGCAGTCAGATTAAAATGATTTACATTAGACTTATTCAAGTGACTACGATGGCATCCAACGTACAGGATAAGCAGAAAAAAACAACCGTATTTATTCGGAAGTAAACCTCATTTTGCAAGCAGTGAGCCACTAATTCACAGACAAAACAAAGTATGGCTTCCTAGTTCTTACATATTTTCTTCTGGAAATATACCTATAAATTTACAAGCAATGCTAGCATCACTGCTGACATCAGATTAATGCCCCCAGCAGTTTAAAACATTGCAGTATCTATTATTTCTAGGGTCATTTTCAGTCCTCTGAGAATACAGGATTCCAAAGCTTGCCTATTTCTTTGTTTAACTGTGGTTAATAAAAAGCACTCAGCTGACTGCTGCCGTTTAAGATTCAAATCTGCGTTTAACTATCAGGCAATATATACCTTTTTTTTCGTCACAGAAAGCCCAAGTAAACTTATTGGCTTTTAATAGACCTTGAACCTAAACCTTGCTTCTATTACAGGACTGTGAAGAATCTACTCCATAACTGAAGATCATGAAAAATGGTCCATCACAGCATCAATCTACATTTTCACTTGAAATTTAACATATCAGTCCTAGCAGGGCTGAAACAGCAGGCTTTCTGCAGTCAGAGCTGCAAAATATCCTCAACTATGTTTATCTACAATATTCTCTCTTCAGTCTACATTTTTGCTTTTACTGCCATATTTTGTTGTGTAGTGTTCTGTTTTCTTGTCTGAGGCCTAACAAAAGTTTAGTTTCCACCTATATAAACAATATTGTTTAAAAAGGAATCTCATTTGTTTCAAAACTCCCATCATAATTTAGCACTTGGAATAGCATAACTCTAAACGCCATTTATAGCTTAAAATGTCAAATGGTCACAATACCAACACTACATGAGAGAACACCACAGGGCTGTGAAAAAATTCTTGCAAGTGTTTATAGGGAGAAAAACATTCTAAGCTTCTATATATTGAATCTTTCCTGTTTAACCAATTTGCATGCTGAATTCCACAGAAACCTCTCTTATCTCGACTTGATGAATATGAAAAACTGAATCAGTTGAAGTATACTGATGAAGTTCTCATTTATATATACCACACAACAGTTAGAGTCTGTCAAGAGATGGAAAGTTATCTTAAGAAACAATACAAATATTTTAAAAGTCATACAGGTGCAAGTGATCTCTTTGTTTCCTACTCCACAAGAGATATGGAAAAACAGATTAAACACTAGGAGGAGAAAAATTCTGTATGCTCTGTTTAGTAACCTTAAAGGTGTTTGCATTTTGTGTATAATTTAGCTATACATGAAAAATTAGCATGAAAAATTTTCACTTCCTTGAATGCTGAAATTAGAGACAAAACATTTCAAGCCTTTTGGGCACACAGTTTGCAGCTGTTTTTATTCTGCAGCTGGTGAGCTGCAATAATGGTTGTTATGGCATTTTGATGATAGCAGGTTCAGAGAGCCTATGTGCAAGGTGCTCTCAAAAAAGACACCACTTGTTTCAGATTTCATATTCCATTCAGCCAGTATGATAACTGTTGAACATAAAGCATACTCTTTACTAAACTGGATTTTCCCTTTATCTGTGCAGATATGGTGAGTGGTCAAGCAAATTCCAAATGCCAGTTTGAATAACATAATACAAGTATATATGGCCTCTGTTGGAGGTCATATCGCTTGGACAAGTGGAGGATGAGAAAATGACCCAACAAAAACTTGAGTGTCCAAATAAAATCCGAACTTTCACAGCTAGGAGACAGTAGTGTATTAACATTCATGGATTTGGTTGAACACTTAGTGCTCAAACATATTCAAAAATGGGGGAAGAAGAACTAGTGCTTCTGTTTTTTTTTTTTTTTTCTTCCTCCACAGATGTGTTTGTCTATTAAAATACAGCCCCAGATCAAAAAAAAACCTTTTACCTAGGGAGTATACAACACTTCAGGCAATATTTAAATTCTCTTCAGATACCAGAACATAACCTTCTCTTGCACTGGGTATACTTACTTGGATCGTGCACGTTTCCTACTATTTCCAGGACTATTACTGATGCGATAAGCTGTTGGAACACTCCTTTCCTCTCTCCGCCTTTCTGGTGTGTGAGCCCTCCTCCTAGGTGACCTTGATCGTGACCTAGGCAGGAAAAAAACACCCAAAAGTTTGCTTTTTGTTACTTATATTATTTGTATCATTATTTTTGTTTCAGTGGAGTTGTGCTGTCATCAAACACAAATGTAACACCATTCATATTTCTATTTTATATCAACATGGGGTATTTAGTCTCCAAGACTTGTCAGTTGCTTATGAATTTCTTATCCATCCAACACATTTAGGGTGCAGTTAACCATTGCTTTTCACTCCCAACAGTGGGGGGAAAAAAGCAATTTTTTTCAGTATTGTGTGCTAATATCAATGTCTGTATTAGTAGGCACGAATGTTTCACTTCAGTGCAGTCACCTTTTGCAGCAACAGAGTTTACTAATGATGGTACACAGAAGTCCAATTTGGCTTGAAGCCTGGAATTGTCAGGCCTGACCTTGTCTTCTCAAATTAACGGTATTGCTGCATCACAGAGATAAATGCAAGTTTTTGTTTTCAGTGCATCTCCAACACTGACAAGTCCAGGAAATTTCGTCCCTGATGCTGCAGAATAATCCTAACACAGCCAATACTTTCACCCGTGCAAGTGGCCAACAACCCACGACTGGCATTGTTTGGCACTAGCACTTTGACTTGAAATATTTTTCCTAGAAAGAGAGAAGGAAAGAGAAAGACCAAGATGAAGAAAAGAAAGCATGCCCAGTTAAGATCAGAGATCAACTTAACAGCCTAACTCTTTTTCTCTGTGATTTGCAATTAAGTGGATGTGCAAATAAAACCTGAGTATTTTTTAATAACCAAATAAATTGAATGAGGAAAGTCCTGAAGAATGGAAGGGAGACAGGGAGGAGGTTGAGAAGGGGACAAGACAGGGACCCAGCTTGAAAAAAGAAAGAAAAAAAACAAATCCCATATCTACCCCAAATTCTTCTTTGTAACAGTTAATTTTGTTCCCACTAAAGTATATAGTTCTAATCATTTGATTTTCATTTTTTTTGGTTATTTTCAAGCCTTTCTTATTTATTTACTATAGGTACGTCATTCCATGTATACCAAGCATTCATTTTCTTTCATTCTTTTGCAGTGACTAAAAGAGAAGCCATTTGTGAAATCACTGATCTTCTGCAGACTTACACCATATATATAGTATATATACACACACGCTCCCGAGCCATTTCTCTTACACCTACAACAGAACCAATCAACTGAAAATGAAAAAAATAATCACAATGGCAGTTAAGTGTTGCAAATTAACTGCTTTGTCACTTAGAAATCTGATCTTTACCAGGCCTTTCAGAAGGATTAAAAAAGGAAAAAAAAAAAACCAACAAAAAAACAAAAACAGATCATAAAGTTTGGGGTCAGTCAGACACCTTGACATTTTACCAGGATTTCCCTCAAAAGAGCGCCAGCAGTCAAATCTTTTCGTTGTCGAAGCTGCCTGATAACTTTCCCGCTCTGTTGCTGCTGCCATTGATGAGTTGCTCAGACTCGGTTCCATGCTCAGTGTCCCTGTGGATGCTGTGAGTCTGTGATACGGAGGCACACACTTCACATTCAGAATAAAATGTGCTAGTTTTGGTATTAACTAGAATCCTGAAAAGGCTCAGTCCCTTAACCAAAAGCTGAACCTTAGTGAAACATGCCTATATGGACCAGCCTAAAAAAAGTCCAAACAATCAGAAAGAAAAATGCATTAGCTTCATTTTTATGAACTGGATATGATGTTTTTGGTTCTACAACATTCTTCCAATCACCAAACGTTTAGAACTTGGCCATTAGTTTCAAACAATTAAAAACAGGTTAACAGTTTTACTGTGATACAACAATCATTACTTTCATTACACTATTATTTCAAGACACTCTGCTCCTTTAAAGTCAATAGCACTTGTGTTTAGAAGGGTCCCAACGGTTCAAAGGATTACGAAGCTTGGCATGTCTCATTACAATATAGGAATTAAAACTAAGTGAAAAGACACTGCCTCAGCAATAAGAAAATTGATTGGGAACAAACAAAGAGCAGTTCCAAGTCTCTCAAATTTCTGCAGTTGAGGCAAAAAGTCAGACTCACACACACACACACTCTGAAGCATTCTATTCAAACTCACTGAAAAGTAACCCCTTAATAAAGTATGCCACTACCACCTATTGTTTATTACTCATTAACTGGATAATTAAGTATGTGGCTTAGCACTATTCTACTACTAGACAGTATAAAGAAAAAGGATCAATATCCAGCAGAAGTTTAGACTTTCCATCTCAACTCTAGTTCAAAACAAACATCCAGATTTCATCTAACCAGACCATGAAATCATTCAATACGTAATGAGCACCTCTCCATTCCCCTCCTCTCCTCTCATACACACACACACCAACCACACTCACACATACACATACATCATTAGCTTAGATCGTGTGCTAAAAAGATCTACTGGTAGAAACCAGAGATGCAGATGAACGTGGTCATTTCTTACACTTACTGTTCATCAGCTGCGAAATCAAACTTCCCAGCTAAACCAGCATACCTAAAACTCCAGTGGCTGAAGAGCACACTACCAGATACAATCCACATCTAACTTTTTATGGTGCTTTGAAATTGATTAGAAGAAAGACACCGTGCAGCATTTACTAGAGATGACTGAAAGGTACCAAAGGCTGTTTGCAAGACACATTTAACAGATGTGCCCCACTTTCAACATTAATTACTGACTTGTAATAAGTAGTAATCTCTTTGGGACTAACACTCCAAAGCAAGCCATGCTAAAATACCTTACAGTACTTTTGGACATCGTTTACTGTTTCCATGACTTTAGTTTAACTTAACTCTGATACGTTGGTCTACAATTAAAGCCACACTATGCCAGGAGCTTTACGTGACTAACTTTGATAGACAAATTTTGGTCCAGAAAAAAGCATTCATTTATATAGAGAAATTGCTGTTAGCGTAGCGTATGCCCCAATTAAAGCAGTATATCCGGGTTCCTTATGTAGCTACGTTTTTTAAGCTTGTTTCTATTAAACAGTCTTGGTTGTGCTATCCAGAAAAATGAATATCCAAGACATGCTTTGAATGAATTTGATGTTACTTCAACATATTTTTTCAACCTTAATACTGCTGAAGATGCAATAGAAAATATTTAAAAAATGCAAATAGTACAAAAATCGTATCTTACCACCAAAGACTATTTTTAAATGAAGCACAGCCTCTATGCCTCTAACAATGCAAAAACAAATAATAAACAAGTGATATAAAACAGTATAGAGAAATATATTGCAATGTTTATCTCCATGATTTCCAAACACAAAACCCACTTTGATTAAAAATTAAAGATACACAAACCAAAAATGAAGTTTGAAAAGAATGCTGAACACCACTTGAACAATGACAGCAAAGAAAGTTACTGTAAAGTTACGTTTAACTTCACTTCCTACATCTCATTCCCTATTAACTTCTTACAACAAATTATATAGTAATTTTGGTTTTTAATCTTATTTTTTGAAACAACTTATATGATTAAATTGTAACTACTCCAAGTGCTTTTAAAGAGACATCTAATGTCCATAGAACTCTCACAAAATCTAAGGTTTTTAAGACTGTTCTGAAATCCAGGGCACGTGCTGAGTGGTCATTATTACAATTTAGAGCTCACTATTCAGTATCACCCAAATGCAATATAGTCTAATGAGAAATTATGGCATAAGCATCTCTCTTTTGTCTTAACTCTGTCACAGTTAATTTAGATATAACAGTTTAAATAGCTTCAAATCCAAAATGCATATTTTCACTGTGCAGACCCCTCAAGCCTGATAAGCTACTATACAGAAAAGTTATAAATGTTTATTATAAAAAGATCTTTGTTATTCTGAATTTTTTGATTAACAGGATCTGTAGCAGTAAGTACTACAGAAAGAAAATTCCAGCTTTTCTCAGTCTACTGTAGAGGCGAAATAAAGCATCAATAAGTCCTCTATATTGAGATTTGTAGGTTAGAACATACATTTAGTACAGGATGGAATAAGGCAACAAAATCTCCAACATACAACATTAGATTGAGACATTGAAATAAAGCAAAGTTACTCAAAATAGGGATGTTCCAATATAATTTAGCATCAATATCCAGGCAATAAAGACTATCCTCTAGGCACCATCCAATGAATAAAAGATGAACACAGTAACCTCTGCAAATAGTTCACAGCTTTATCCCAGGTGGTTACGACTCTTTACATAACTACTCGTTCGGCAGTAAGCTGCAACATCCAGTGTTTTAAAAATCTAGGAAAGAACATCGTTCTGCATCAAGCACTGGGAAAACTAAAGACAAAAGAGATGTGAAAGGGGCCTTGTTTTGAATGAAACAATTACTTCCATTTGTTTGTGGAAGTAATTTTCAACACTAAATATATAAATATAAAAAGAAAGAAAAATCCTATCCTCTAGCTAGGCACCAACATTTGCCTCTTCTGGGGAAATTACTACGACAAAGCATTATTTTTACCTTAACATTTGAGACAAAACACCTTAGTATCTGAATGGGTTATGAATCAGCCTCCCACTCTTGATTATTTTACAATAATCTGGTTTCAGGAGCAAGAACTTTAATTTTGGAAACACACTGAATACGTTAAGGGTTAGCAAACACTTTCAGTAAAGCCTGGCTAACTATCACCATCATTTCTTGTACAATGTGGATAATTTTTCAAGGACCTAATTAGAAATACAGGGCTAGAAAAGACCTCAAGAAATCAGACTATTCAATACTCTCTAAACCATCATTCTTAGTACAGAAATTTCCCATGATGGCTCTTTCACAAGCTGTATTAACCACTGAGAAACTATAAAAAGCTTTCTAGTCTCTCCTCCATCAATTTAAATCCATTAATTATCATCCAAACCCCAGGGACTCAAGAAGAACGTTTTATGCCCCTCTTTTTGGCATACATGATGACTCATTTAATCTTCCTCCAGTTTTTCCAGTCATTGTTCTCCCCCCCCCCCCTTTTTTTTTTAATTTCTGAAAATTTTTGCTGATTCCTCCTAAACTTCCTCCAGCTGGTCCACATCCTTCTGAAGTGTCATGCTCAAAGCTGGACAAAATGCTCTACCTCCCATCTTAAAGATATCTTTATACATCTTATTTGCGACTCTGGAATTTGTCTTCCAGCTGAGGATTCACTTGATCCAGCCTGCATAAGACTTGCTTTCTTGACTGACTATATTTTTTAATTCCAATTTCAATTTTTTTTATTGTACTCCCACCAGCCTACTCCTTACTGGTAAGTAACAAAAAATATACATGATAAAATAACACACTTCCATAAAAGTAAACCCCAATACAAGTCACTATATTTAGTATAATATGCAGGAAGAAGTTATTAATTAGTGTTAATTACAAGAAGAACTCAAGCACATTGAGAAATGCTGTAGACAGTAAGGTAAATATAGATTTCTAACAGGTTTCCTGCCGAAAAGTTTCTCATACGGCCTCCAGAAACCTCAAAGTGAACGGGCAACCACTCAGCACTGATAATACTGCCTTAAGTTCCCAGAAACAATGGGTTTCTGAACGGGAGACCCTCCAGAGCCCTTTGTTTGAACTGGTATTCTCAGATCAGAAAACAGGATGAAAGAGAGCCCCTTCCTGTTCAGCTCTAACTTCAGTCAAGTTTTATCACGTGCAAAATGTGGTGCAGCTCTGAAACAAATTTAAAACTCAGCCAGCCAGCATCACGCTTACTGGACTTCTCAGGTATACAATTCAACAGCTGATCTAGGAAAAATCCATCCAGACCTAATTAGGTGTCACGTTGATTCATTATGTTAGTGCTACTGTGTATCTATTATTTGGTTTGTGCCAGGAAGCATATTCTACCTGGCACACAAAGATTAGCTCCATCAGATTAACTACATTGGTGACTTTTGTGTAGTTTGTCTACCAACTGAATTCTGGCCAACCGGGGAAAAAAAAAAAAAAAAAGAAACCACAAAAAAATAAGACTATCCATGGTATATGTGGTGGAGTTCAGGACACTGTTGTTCGGTCTTTTCACTGGCAGAACCAAATGTAGACCAGATGGTGAAAGTATTCAAGCCTTGATAAAGGACCAGATATCTTCAGATCTCCCTGAAGTCACTGAAGACATATCTCCATATGTATCTGACTGGGTTGACTTGGTTGCTATTAATCTGGTTAGTGCCAGATGCAAGCTCATGCAAGATGCAGGATTATCCTTAACCTATTGAGCAGCGTACCCAAGTACTTATAAGGATCTTCTCAGATGATTCTTTTTCAAGGTATCAGAAAAGATTATTTTTTTTTTAATCGTTACTATGATGATCCTCCGCTTGTTTTTACCATTTATCAATAAATAGCGGATAAACATATGTAACATATCTTGGATGAAGAGACATGGGAGCTCCAAGTGAAGATATGGTTTGACAGGCAGTTGAAAAGATCAGTGATTCACCTGACGAGACTTTTCCCCAAGATATCCTTAACTCTGAGAAGTCTTGTATTCACTTCACTAAACAAGGAAAGCTTCATTCAGCATCATTCCCTTTACACACTGCTATGTACAGAAAGAAATGGTACCAGAGTATTTTGGAATGCATCTAATAACATACAGACTATCATGACTGTCTGTCAAAGGCAATCAAATAAGCAGTGTGTCAGACTGATTGTTTAAGCCCAAGTCAAGTTATCTTCATTTAATTTCCTGCATCTCTGAATAGCAGAGATGTCTTCAGTGAAGTATCATATTTAACCTAAAAAAACCTAGTACAAAATAACAAGTTTTAAAGTGTTAACACTTACTTATATTAGCATAGTTAAACACTGTTAAATAAACAACAACAACAAAAAAAGCACAGGAATATATATGCCAAGAAGTTTTGTCACATCACCATCAATGGCTAGAAAAGAACCAAGAAATCTCTGGGCCAGCTGTTTCTCAGGAAAAAGCATTTAAGCCTTAGGAATGTCCACACAGGTAATACATAATTCTGCGTGCATCAGATACATATACAGCTATGGTAGTATTTATATGCACAATTCATTTGAACTACAAGTTACTGAAATACTGTTCGGATATTCTGTAGCATGATCCAGAGACTACAACCCCAAGAACACACCCTTCTGACTGATCACAACAACTGCTCTGTGGCAGGCGTTAAGATACAACAAAGTTTACAGACAGCAAATTTTAAAGGTTCCTAGACCCAAATGTCTTAGATTTAATTAACAGTATTAATACAACATAATATCAGCTTATAGCCAGATAATTAACATAATGCATTTAATCTCATTAATGATCAAATATAGAGTTAACTGCACTGGGCTACATTCTCCTATGGTCTCCATTCCTCATCAACTCTGTTTTCAACCTTTTTGGATTCCTGTCATCTCTCCTGCCACTCATCTATCACATCTTTTCACATGCTACCCAACTGCTTTCTTTCTTTCTGAGCTTTGCTGTTCAACCACCTGGTTCTCTATCCCTGTTTCTTATTTTAATATTGTTACTATACCAGAACAATAGCCACAGGCTCCTCTTCTTGTTATAATCACACCCCTACATAGTATCGCCAGGTATTTCACAGACCAGAGTGAAATTTACCGGTATAAATTTTGCACTATGTAATTAGAAATTAATGATTACTTCAAAAATATTTTCAGAGATTTTCCATATTTGATATTTATTCACTGTCTTCAGGGTGACTATATCCCTTGTAATGGGTACAAAGATGCTTATGTAATGAAAGAAGTGTAAAAACGTTTTCAGTATTAGCCCACACAGAACTCTAAATAATATGGTTGGTTTCCAAACCCACCTTGAATGCCTGACAGTTCTATAGGCAGTGGGAAGTGAGTGCTTTGCTTTTGAATGTGATCTAGATCTGGACTTAGACGATGAATGATACTTGAAAGGTGATCGTGATCTTGTCCGAGATCTTTTCTTGTGTTTTTTCCTTTTTTTTTCTTTTTCTTCATCCCTAGGAGGATCTTTGCTTTTGCTTGAAGGCCTTTCTGCTTGTTTAACTTCTAAGGTAGGTAAAGTTCTGACTGCAGTCACAGGACATGGTATACTACTGACACTCTGAAATGAAAGGTAAACAGAGAACAACTGTGTTCAGTTTTCAAAGTTGCATTCAAATTTTTAACTTTAGAAAGTCCTACACGTGTAGACAACACATAAGCATCTGTAGTCCTTTATGCTAAACACAGGGTTACATCTACTCTTGTACATGCCATGTAAATATGCACTTTGGCAAAGAAACTTCGGATATCCCTCTCAGTAATCTTGCCAATATATATATCAATATATATATTTTATATTGATATATATTTATATATATATATATATATTGTAGAAATGCTGGATAAGAAGTACAACAGCAAGGAAGATAATAGCTAACAATCATCTTACATTTTTGACTCATGGAACTGTGAGAAATACATCCATCTTTAGAAAATAGTTGTTAAATCAACAACAATCTAACCTCCCACGACTGCCTTAAATCCTCATAGTGCTGCATTAGTATTATGTAAAGCATGCATCAGTAAGGCTCACATCTTCAAAAACACACATCTAGTAGTATTTAATGGAGGCCTACACAGTCCCCCAAAGGTATATATGCAAGTTGGGATACACATGTTAAAAGACTGTCAGCTTAACTAGGCATACTCCTGAAGTTTTCATCTTTAGTTTTTAGAAAAAATGTGTTTTAAAAGAAATAGGTACTATCAGATAACTTTTCATTTACTTATCCCTTTGTTTAAAAATGGATAAACCTGAAAATACAATCAGGAACTACTGATGCTCAACATTAAGTTTTAAAGTCAGTTTCTTCCCTGAAGTGTGCTATTTAGATTAGAACCTCAAGGAAAAAAGCAAAATGAAATAGTGCTGATACAAATTCTTTCTGTACTTTATGAAATAAGTGTTTTGCATGTAAAGGGTTGGAAAGAAGACAAAAGTTATTAATCCTAACGACAGAGCAGGTCCTTGCTCAACTCACGTTCAGCGAGTAATTCTGACTACAATTAAGTCAATTACGCAAAACATACCACACTCCAAGAAATTTTCAAATTATCAGCTTGTACCTGAGAGAATTTTGCTCAACACCTTGTTTAGAACAATTCAAGTCAGGCACTGTAGATGTGCTCCTCATTTCAAAGTCTGTCATTCCCCCAGCTGCCATTTCAAGGCAACTGGAGAAATCAGTTTCCCTCTGTCATAATTTCTGCTCCACCTGGTCTGACACTTTCACCGTTTGATACAAGGATGCTTACCGTGATCAGAATAGAAACTAATACATTAAAACCCAAAATAACCAAATAAGAAGCGGGTGATCTTTTCCTCTCTCTTTACCCTTCTCCTACTGTGAATACGTCAAGGCAATAATTGACTATATGTGAATAATTGGAAATTCCGCTTTGCTTCACATTAGAGCAATGATTCTTCTCTGAGCTTTAACTGGTAACTGTTATCACAATATTTACAAAAATAGCAATAAAGCTGCACTAAAGTAATTTGCTTCAAGGATTATAAACATTTTATATCATGATCATTTGAGTGACTGGTTTACTTGTGGCCTATTTCCAATTTCACTAACTTCACAATCCACACGTAATTCCAGACACCTTGTCTCCAAACTCAAGGGTTTCCTAAGAGACTATTGCAGCCTACTTTTGTTCCTTGACAATGTTATTCATGTCTTTATACAGTACCTTAGTCTCTTTGAACTCTACTGAATATGTAATAGACCAGCTTGCCTTGAAGTAGATAACTCTAATAGCTTGAAACAAAATAGCTGTAGGCAAAGTAGAGTTAAGAGGAAAACAAGAGAGGGAAGAAAAACAACATTTTTCAGTGCCCAAGTTCATTTGGCTGCATAAAACACAAGCTATCACACCACTACCAAAAAGGAAGTTTATAACTGAGCGACATAGGTACTCTTAGCTCACACGTAGAGATTCTCTCAGCAATCAGAATGAAGAGCCCCACAATGCTAAGTACCCCCACATATCCACCAAAAGCACTGGATGCCAAACCGTGGTATCTCCTTGACTTTCAGGACGCTTACACTACGAGTGACAGAGCTGTCGAGATCCCTCTGAGAAGCGCAGCTGCAGGCTGGCTGGATGTAGATTCAGACACAACTGCTCCAGCTTGCTAATGAATCATGTTAGGAAAGCTCCGGCAGAGATCATACAGAAGTAACTTTACCAACCCGCAAGTGAACCTGTAGGTCCCAAGTGCAAGACAACAGCTAACACAGAGAGAGAAGCCACCTTCCCAGCCAAACCGACACAATGCACCACTGGGACCAGGTATTCAGATGACAGTTGTCACGTCCCAACAGCAAGATCAACTGTGAACAAACATGCTGATTCTCTCAGTGGCAACTCTGTTTGCCTTCAAGAAAAAAATCACCAGTGAAATGGTTTGAAACATCCTCAGAGCTGAAAGCAGAGCTCTGTGAAAGAACATAATGCCAGCAAGTTGCCAGGACACACAGAAAAGTTTCTATGTGTATAAATAATGCTGCTGAATAAAAATATTTTAAAACAAAACAAAACAAAACAAAACTGCCTTGTGTCTGGCAAATAGAAGAAGCTGTCAGTGACTTGTGGTTTTACTAGGGAAAACTGATCCAGGCAAACTAAGGTAGTGGAGGCAAGAAATTGGAAGGAAGAGTGAAGCAAATCAATAAATAAAAATGAAAGCACGTACAGATACTGGGAGATTATTGTTTCCAAAACTGAGAAACACTTTTACTGATCAGACTTTGCAAACCTGCAGGTCAGCAGAACGCAGTTTCAGAAAGTATGGCAACAAGCTGGTTACCTGATGAATTTTATTATGCACCTCAAAAGAAGAGAGACTGAAGTTTTTTGAGAGCTCTTCTAGGAAATTAGATTGCAAACTTTCAGACAGCATTCATTGAACCTCACTTCTTTGTCCATTTAGGATAACAGCACATTTTTTCAGCCCCTATTAAATATTACAGTGTCAGAAAATTAGAGTTCTTCTTCAGTGTTTTATTTGGATGACTGAAAGAAATCCTTCTAAAAGAATGCTTCCTGCAGTAAACACCCACTATGAGAAATGTTTCAAAGGTACTTCTTCAAAAAACAAAGATGATTGAACAACTCCCATTTAGTAGGAATGGGTTAGGAAAGAGCTCTCTATCAGGAAGGATTTACGGCTATATGAGAACAGAACAAGTACTTCAGCTTGTTACAAGACATTTGCTTATTTGCAGTATTCATAAGACCAGGACACACATTAGTTTTTCAGGGGTTGCATTACTTAATCAACACTCAAAACTAACATTAGAAGTGAACCAAAAGGTGCTTATTACAACAGAACAAAATGCTAGCATTGTTCCTGGTACAAATGAAATTAACTGTGAAAGGTATTATTTATAATGTAACTAACACTTTTACATTTGG
This sequence comes from Anseranas semipalmata, assembly GCA_013399115.1. Taxonomy (NCBI): domain Eukaryota; kingdom Metazoa; phylum Chordata; class Aves; order Anseriformes; family Anseranatidae; genus Anseranas; species Anseranas semipalmata. The sequence continues at coordinate 1,083,712 of VXAA01001080.1, forward strand.
GTAATATTTTTTCTATTCTGAACAGCTGAATTTTGCATGAATTTGAATCCTGTGTTAGATCAAAGTTAGAAAGAGTGAACAATTTTAGAACTGTGAAGAGTTAACCAACAATCTTTTATATCATTAAAACCTGAAATCACTTCAGACTTTTCTCTACCACTGCAGCTTTTTTTTTTTACTGCAGGTTCCGCAAAGCTTGTGCTGAAATATTCCCTGACAGAGAACTAATAAGCAACTGTCTACCAGCAATGAAAATGTACAATTGTTCTGTGCATCAAAACGAGCAGAGTTACTACTTTTAGATTTCGTTAGTCCAACCCTAAACTACCCCAAATTCATTACATGTGAGTAATAAAAACATTTGTTCCTATAGAACAAATTAAATACTCAGTACTCAAAAGACTAAAGAGTTTCATCACTGTTTAGCTGCTGCACGGATATACAGCTATTAACATTGCACTGACCACAAGAAGTTCTTCAAAAAACAGACAGAATTTTGCAGTTTCAATTTTGAAGGGCCAACTGCAAAGAAATTAGTGTCTGTGAATGTGTTTGTAGCATGGAGCAGTATGCCTTTATATCCCGAGTACTCTACAGAATAAAAATCAAGGCATAGAACGTTCTTAACTCCCCCACATATCTAAATTCTTTAGATGGCAGTTCCTGGTATTCAACTTTTTTTCCATTAAATATTCGTTAAAGTAATTACAGTATAAGGAATTACAACTCTCATGTAGTTCTTTATGGTAGGGTTCTTGCAATAAAGAAGTTCCAAATGCCAGCAAGATATCCACCACTACATGCCCCAAATGCCACATTAGTATATGGCACTTTGTTTTATGTCATTTGTCTGGCCTTTTGAAAAAGCAAGATAAAGGAAAATTTCAAACAAACAAGCTAGCAACCCCCCCCCAATCATTCCATGCTAAACAGAAGATAATGATGCATATATTCTGAAAAAAAATGTAAAGTAAGAAATGGATGACCCTGAAACACTCAAAACCTTTTTATTTCCTTTAAATACTTAGCATATGGCATTCACCAGACAATTACATTTTGCTCACAAATTAATGTTTTTTTTCTTAAAAAATACGCAAACAAAATTATGTCATACATGATTATCATTCTAAACAGGCATACAGCAATATCTACAGTCTATTGCTAGTAAAGCAAGATCAACTACAGCAGGAAGTGTGAAAGATGTACACAATCTACAGTTGTTGATAACGCTGTTATGCTTGGCAAAAATTGAATAGTACCTTATTTTTAAACCTGTACTTACAAACTTCTATTTCACCTGTAAACAGACTATTCTTCACACACACAAAAAAAAGAATATTGTTACAAACAGGACAAAAGGAAGGACAAGCCATCTAAAGAAACAAATGAGAAATGGGTCTTCAAAAGAGAAAAGATGAAAGAGCCAAAACAAGTTAAGCACTGCTTTGTGCTATAGAATCTTTATATTCAGAGGTACAACAACAGACGACATTAGGGATAAGCCATTAAAACAGTTACTTTCAAATTACTTGCTTGCCTGTTTTTGCAGCATTATGATAGTGAATTTCTCTCCTTGTTTAAACTGGATGTTAAGGTTTATACAGGTGACAGTTTGGGTATAGCCAACTGTCTTTTACATGCAGATCAAAGTACTCATCACCCATAAAGCATTTCTGACAAGATAAAATATGAGAGATGAGCAGAATAATCTGTATTAGAAACCCATCAGACATACTATTAGGTAAATCATGCCTTGTATACAAAAATTATACTGTACTACACATGCAGAACACCTGTCTGTTCATCAAGTAACTGCTCTGAAGAAGTCAAGTACCCTGTGCTGCAGGGAGTATACAAAGCCGTGCCTAACCAGCCACCAGCACTGTCCCCTTCTATTTTTGTCAGGTATTACCTGCACCAGTAGATTCTGGGAGATGCTTTATCTCTTAAATTACTTTAATGGTCACTTAAGACCATTTTCTTTGACAAAGAATGCAGCTCTGCAGGCCTTCTTCCTGCAGGACAGCAGGGATGAGACTTCACCTACATGAATTACACTTACCAAAACTTTGCTGGAAGTAACGATTTGCGAGCTTAGATTTTACCTCTGCAAGACTTCTATAACTTGCTACAGTTATCAACCACTGTTAGCAAAAAGATTAAGCAAATGTTCACTAGCAAGACACTGAACCAAGCCAGGTTTTGCTTGGCTGCAAACAGATGGAGAACCACTGCTCCCGAGAAACTTGCTTAAGTGGATAACACTGCTTAAGTGGACAGGACTGGGAATAATCAAAAGTTTTGAATTGTCATATTTATTGAAAAACATTTTAACCCCTAAAAAGTGGCAAAAACGTGTTACACGGCCACTATACCATATGTACCATACCACAGCCTACTACTACCAAAGGTGATGTTTGTATTCAAAATTCAACTCATGCCAATAGCCAGCATATTTACTTTACTGACCTGAGGGTGGAAAAAAAAAAAAAAAAAAAANAAAAAAAGGGGGAAAAACAAGCCCTATAGAAGAAAACAAAACAAACATCCCAGCTTAATGTGAGCTCTCCCAATGTCTAATCTACTTACTTTAGGCTTTGGTTAAATACATAAAGGAATGTGTCCAAATGGCCTTTATTCCATTTATATTAAATGTCACCTTATTTTTTAAAATTGTTAAAATAATTTTGGAATAAGGTTTGTGTTTCAGATTATGAAACACTTGACTGTTTTGTTGTTTAACAATAAAACAGCACTTCAATTCAGCACTCCAGATAACCTGGAATAGTCCAGTTCTGCATATCTGGAAGAGTCTTGCAGTCCTCAAAGCTAAAGTTGTTCCCTATTGTAGGCCACAGAACCTTATGTTTGGGGCTGACTGACTGCAATTTTTCTTTACTGAAATACTACCCCATGTGTGTGTTAGTTGGCATGATTTTCTTGTTACAATAGCATCTATGTCAATCATACATGCAAACACGGAAAGAGAGATGCTACCCAGTTACTGTTTATCCATCTCTTGAAAAAGGGCAGACTTCACTAGCTACTATGTTAATGGAAGCTGATCAGCTTTGGAAACTGAGCTAGAGTTGCATGTTTTCTAAATGCTGCTCTGATGAAAGCTTTATGCATAACTGCATCCAAGAATGGTGAGGAGTCGTTTCTGAAAAGCTATGCTGCTTCATTGCTCAAGCCCGTTTTGCAGCCTTTTGTTCCTGTTGCTTGATTTCACTTTAAGGAAAAACAGGAAACCATATAAAAGAATGAATTCAGCTAGGGAAAAAGTAGATCTGACTATTTTTATGAGCCAGCTGAAGCCAAAAAGCTTAAAAGTACTATATTCTATGGTGTCGAGTGCCCTTTACATGCAGTTAGTGGAATCAATTTTGTTCCAAGTTATAACAGATACTCAGTTTCAGCAATTCTTTTAAGAAATACTAGGTATCTGGAAATCTGACAGAGGTCAAAAAAGCTTTGCTCATTTAATGCATTTCTATATGGTGTGATAAGCAGGTTTTCAGCGGCAATGTATGCTGTGTATACCCATACAAATAGCATGACTAGTTTTTATACAGTTATTTGGCAAGAACAATCTCATGGGAATTATGCATCTCCCATGGAAATTCTCAACCCATTTTCATGCCTTATTATACTTCTCAGACATTACTCCATTTCTGAGATACATTTTAAGCTACAAAAATCATTTCACTACATTAACTCCATGACCACTGCATATCAATCTTTGTTTCCTGGACACCGCACTGGATGTTCCCACCCCCAAAAGGGAGATAAAATACGTTGTGACATTTGTGGTAGACCTAAATACTTATTTTTTCTTCATTTTGTGAAACTTCCACTATTACTTCCATTGACAAAACAGCAAAACTAATTTTACACCTCTCTTTCTATCGATTATACATATATATTTTCTTGATTATAAGTACCTTAGATACTTTTTGTTATTGGAGAATACTTTTGCAATCAGTGTTTTTAAATGCATCTTTTTGTTTCTGAAACATGACTGAAAAAGCTTAACAACTGTGCTATGTATTTGTTTATAAATCGATTTAGACATCACGATGCAGGTTACTGGATTCTGAGTGTACCCAGCAGAACACTGCTCATTAACACAGTACTAACATTCCCAATACAGAAGTCAATTTTATTTCAAAAAGGTAGGTCACACCAGTAACATTTAAATACATATTTGAAATTCTAAATAAACCCTTTTATAAACAAATAATTTCCCAACCATTTCTACTGGTAAGAAGCAGAGAAACTGGTTGCTTTAAAATTCTTAGATACAGTGGACTTTGTGCGTGAGAAAAAGAGATGCCTTCTCTGGAACTGTACTTATGTGGCAGAAGAAAAACAGACATTTTTAGCAAGTAAGTTTACTGAGAAGTGGAATTTGGGTGAGATTTTTGTTGAAAAGTTGACTTGATTTTTAACAGGTTCATCTTAGACCTTTAGTAATTTCAGATGTGAGCGGGGACACTCATCTGCTCTTCTGAAAAGAGACAGCTGTTACTGAAGAGTTATTGGTTATTTCAGGCATTCTCTAAGAAAAATAACAAAAGAGTATCAGCTTAGAAATGTCTATGTCCTTGACAAACCCCCTTGAGGAGAAGAGCAGACAAAGTCTCAGGAATTTTGCATTGACATTGTCTCTTTGCTTTCACTCTTCAACATATAACTGGAAAAACACACTGAACATGTGCCAGTCATAGGGAAAATATGTTAGCATTAGCAATGAGAATCCTAAACAGGATTTCTTTTAGCATGCGATCACACTCAATTCACAGATCCACTACACCTAAAATATGCATCTCTTTCATATGTCTGTTCTCCTAAAACATTTTTGAAGGGTAACCCATGATTTATTTGGAAAAATCAAGAACTAGGCAATGAATTATTTATTAGGTACCAGACACAATCATTTTTTTCTGGCTTCCGTAGGATCCCGCAACAATACCCCTAAGCGACATAAATTTCAGGCCCTATTTAGGCTGAGTATCAGGAAACTACATACCCTCCACCAAATCCAACTCCTACTTTTTTTCCCCATTGCTGTTTACAGCTACTGCAGTGAAGACCTAAGTCTAAGGTGATTTTGTTGAAAACGGGTTTTGATGATTTTTCTTCCGTTAAGAAAAGAGACTGTCTGGACTTGTTGGAGGTGTCCATACAGGTGCTGAGAACACAGACGCCCCCATCTTTTAGCAAGCATGCATGAGATCACACTGCGTTATGCGTTATGATAAAATGATGCTCAGACTGAAAGAAAAAAAGGTTGATACTCCTGGAAGTAAAATTATCAGTTCATAAGCTAGGAGAAGCACTACACTGGCAGAAAGAGAGTGGCTCAGTGCAACAGCTGGAATGAGTGGAAAAGAAAAAAGAAAGAACAAGCCAAGAAGGAAACTAGCCTCCTCTTCGCTATAGAAAGGATGAAGTTAAGCAATTAGAAACTTAAATGGAAAATATACAATGCACATGGGAAAGTAATGCCTGGATGGAGAACATAGCTCTGCTGCCAAAACCTGCAGAAAAGCTTCAGGACAGAGCTATGATGTATGAACAAATCAATACTAGGAGGATTTTCCTATATAATAAATGCAAATCCCTCATTTAGGCTTTTAAAACTGTACTTACTGAAATCAGAAAAGGTTTATGTGAAATGCATTATTTCTTAGCTATTTTGAAAAGCAATTTCCATTTATTAATACAGAAAAAAAGCAGATCTGTGGCTTTGATCAATACAAGTTTTTAGAGTTTGGTTTTATATTTCTTCACTAAAATTTGCAGAAAAGCATTCCTAGGAAACAAATGCCTTCAGCTGAAGAAGGGAGACAAAGAGTACAGTATTTGTATGGTTTCTATCTCCTCCAGCTTTCAACAACAAGCTGGAAATGATTAATTCCAGAAACATCATCTCTCTTTATCACTTCATAGTGATCTTGAAGATACAAATAAAAATTAAGAATACACTGCTGAAGTAAACAGTCTACTGAAGTAAGAGGACAAAACATATTTCACTATTCCTACAGTCTGTTGAACATGATTGAAGTACAAAAAACAAAAATCACCATAGAAAAAGCTGAGACCTTCGCTACAGTTTTGCCTTCATTACTTTAGAACACAAATTTGCAACCTGCATTTTTCTGTAGCTTGTACTTTTGAGATTCTTTTTTTTTTTTTTTTCCAGAGAGATTGGTTACCTCTTTTTGTTGTAACGGTATGAATACGAGCATTTTGAACCAATGCTGAGCTCGCATATTACTACCTGTGGGCTTTTGCAAAGGCTCACAATTTCTGCCCTAATCAAATTCAAAGTATTCATTAACCAGCACCAGGACTAGAAATCAAAATTACATAAAATCCACATAAAAACTGCTTACTAAGATATGACCAAAGTAAAGATGAAGTAAGTTAGCAAACTTCTTACCAACTGTAAGTCTCTTTAACTGTTGTGAGAAGCACTATACACTTATAATCATTATTGTACAAACTTCTAAGTTACTAGCTAAAGATTATTCTGTATCACCACCTATGGTAGCCACAGACAGAGTAAAGTGCAATTATGTATTTATTACAGCTATATAGCTGCTTCAATCATGATGACACCAACCTATTATTTTTTACATAATGAACTACTAGAAAACTTGTGGATATTAAAATAAAACCAAAATATTTCTACACCTTAACTTAAACTTCTTTTCGCCCAAGATCCCCCCTTTAAGCTTACCTACTCAAAAATTCCAAGTCTTACAAAACTGATCTCTAGAGGCTGTACCCAAGAAGGTATTTTAATTGTAATTACTGATCCACATACTGGCTGGTAATACTTCTGTTTGCTGCAGAAGATAATGCCAGATAACTGATTAAAACCTCTTTTTCTTCTTTGTGATAAATTGTAGTAAACCACTGTGTGACTAGAAGAAAACAGATTTTAATTTCCTTTGGAAACAATAGTCCAAGCAGCCAAATGGCAAGGCAACTCTATCATCTTTTTATAACTACGCATAGAGCCTTTATCAACCTTCAGGTTACTTTTAGTCTTGGCCTAAGAGTGCAATATGATGACCCACTCAAACAGAGCTTCTGAAAGCCCTCAAACTGACATTATCTTATTATGATCTATTACAACTCATTGTCCAGACAGTGGATACAGGGGCAAACTGACAGGAGCATTACAAAGGCAAAATAAAAGTGGAAAGCAGTCTGCCTCTGCCACATACAGTAGGATTCTAGAAACCAGCAAAGGGTACAAATTTCTAACACAACTATCAAAAATTGTTCTTTGAAAGAAAGGCAGGAATACTGACACTCCAAATTGATTTGCTACAGATAAATATTTGCTTCAGCTGTCCAAAATAGAGATTCTGCTAAACAAACCCAAGGGATTAGGTCATGTCATCGTCAGGATGGAACAGGCAGGTTCTCTGGAATACAGCTAGCAGAATAATTAGTCCCCTCAATTCTTTCACTTTGAGTTTCTTGTTTTGTTCCTTTATTGACTATCTGCTCAGTGAGTAGCATGCATGCACATATTTGTTTGACTTTTGCACCACTATTCACAAATTCAGTTTTATTTTTTAAATCGTATCCTTATAATAATAATAATAATAATAATATCTTATAAATCCCATATTAAATAGTTGCCTAAGAGAAAAACATCCTAGCATTCTAACCTTTTAAAGCATTTACATGAAATGCTCAACTAACATAATAATGATGAATAGCAATCATCATCTTGTCTAGATTTTTCCCACCTATATATTTATTTTCTTGATTAAGGATCCTCCAGCTAGAAACCTTAAATTGTATGGATCATTTCACTAACTATTTATCTCAGTTTTACACCAGCTAAATTAAAAAAAATAAACAACAGCAGAACAGGTGCAAAGTAAGTCTAAAAGTAAGCTCGGTTGCCTGTAAATTGTTTTAAAATCTTGAAGATGTCCACTCAGGCCAAAATAAACTTGAAACAGGCAAATATTAAAATAGATACCCAAATAAATTTGAAAGAGGAGCATCGTACTTCATGGACCACTAGTGCAGAGTTAAACTTACAAGCTCATTTTGCTTTCTGTAACTGGCAAACTGACCTCTGAATTACACATCCTACTTCTCTACCATTTTTTTAATTGACATATAAGAGGCATATGTAAGATAATTGAAAAAAGATTAAAAAGTGTTTAAAATTCAGATTTCTTTCCATTTGTAAAATCTTCCATCTTTTCAGTCAACTTGATAAAATACTGCCAGATTCACATCCCACAGGTAAGTTTTCTGCTAGCTTTATGGTAAAGAGAAATTTATTTCCTGCTTACCTCGACACTGAAGGAATTCTCTTCAACCTTCTCACTTTCTGCCTCTGCCAGAGGATTTTTCAGAGTCTGCAAGAACAGTGCAGCTTTCCTTTTACGTTCTGCTTGTAGCTGCTTTTCCTTTGATTCCTTGGAGGCCTGTGCAAGCTTCTCCCTCGCTGCAGCTGCTAGTCTATCCTCAAGTTTCTGCTTTGCTAAGAAAGATAAACATTAAGTTTAGAATGAATCATACTTGTGCAACTTAAGTTTCCTTGAAACAAACACACAAACAAAAACCAACAAAACCAACCAACCAGTCCCCCCAGCTATACTCAAACCTGTCTAGTACATCCATTCAAAGACATAGTGAGGACATATCAGCTTGAAATTATGAAATTCTAACCATTATAGCTTATAAATAATGTCATTTGCTTAATGAAAAGCATTAATGGCTAAGTAAAGATTGTTAAGCTTAAAGAAACTGACCTGATCCTGAAAGTTTCCTAAAGAAAACCTGATCCTGAAAGTGCAGTATACTTGTGCTTTCCTCAGTATTTATGAAAACCATCTAAAAAAGTAGCAGTGTAAATTCAGAGACTTTTTCCTTCATACTCCTTAAAGCAATGCAGATTCTTTGTTTTGCTTTTCTCACAGGCCAGATCATTTCCTCACATTTTCCAGCCCAATTTACACACATCTTAAAATGTTTACAAAAAAAGTCTGCTCCAGATAGCTTCAGAAACGGTTTCGCCATTGTTATAAGCAATAATTATTGTTATGTGATTAAAGAAAGAAAATGAGCCACTTTATTTAGCTATGCACCTAACGGAAATTTTGCCTAACCTGTTTCATCTTAACACTTCCAGCTTTGTGTTCTGTGCATATACAAGATGAATTTTTGGTTAATTACACCATTTTTCCCCACACTCAGCTTTTCCCAACCATCTCTTATGCTTCCCTTTTATTATCACACAAAATATTTCGTCTTTGCTTTAGGTATGTATCACTACAGCATCCTCTGTGCTACAAAAGTGAAGAAAGGAACTGTTACTTAGAAGTAAAAAAAAAAAGTAAAATTTGAAAATGAAAAATTAAATTCCTGTGGTATACTCATAAGAGTAATATTAAGATTTTAAGCTGGTAAACACTGACAGCATCTCTACTTTATTAAGCAGTCTCTACTGTGAAACTGCCTGGGGGATGAAGGCGGGAAATTTGATCCCTTTAAAAGATCCCTTCATTTGAATTCACACAGCATACCCTTCTGCCCTTACGTACATCAACACAGTAACAGAAAAACCCATACAAAGGCTTAATGGCACTGCATTGTAACAGGAACAAAACATCAGCAAGGTGATATTAATGTATATGGGCATACTACCTTACGGAAAAATAACTTGAAGCATTTCACTGTTCTGCGAAGAAAATGAGAAATGGACATGTCTTTTTCTGGGCTGTGTAAATGCAAACTGGGAACTACAAGTTTAGTGTTTTACTCCAAGTTTGTAAATAAAAAAATATCAGAAAGATCATGTACTAGGGCAAAGTATTCAATGCCAATGTGTTACAGCGTCAGTTTCAACTGAGCAACCAATGAAAATTTCATACTTAACAATAAACAAGAAAACTGTGGGAAAAGAAAAAAAAATCCAATTCCTGTAAACATGATATGCTAAAGACTAAACATACTTAAAATGTTATACTTTACAAAAGACTCAGTCTTTCATTTTGTTTTCAATGTAACATGGGATACCTTGTTTAGCTTCCAACTCCTCCTGTGTAAGTTGAGGTTTTTTCTCTTCAGCAGGAGTACAAGGAGTGACAACAGCTGGAGTATGGTTTGAAGCATTATTAGCATTCTCCTGGCCTTCCTTGCCCTCTTCTTCCTCCTCATCACTGTCATCATCTAATTTAACACGGTTTTTCTCCAAAGGAAGAAGGTCATTTTCTTTGGCCTTGATTGCAAAGCTTATTGGTGCAAATGATGCTGTGAATGAATGGGTGAGATTTTACACATCATTAGACAACAGTGGAAATCAGGTTGAATTTCTTGATTTTATTCGTAACTCCTGCAGCCTACACCAGGAAAGAAACCAAAAACCCAAACCGAACTTGTATCATCCTTACACTGTGGTAATTATTTCAGTGGATAGGACAATATAATCTTTTTTTTTTTCTTTGAACATATTTTGGAAACTTCATTTGCCCTGTAATGTTCAGTCTCAAATTAAAAATTTCTGTGTTTCAGATACAAACCATTTTTTAGACCCAGCCATACGACACAGTTGTTAAAATGTTTCTCAATTTATTCAAAATCAGTTAAGGGTCTCCCACCCTTAAAATTATCTGAGATTTGATCTTTGGACTGAAGCATGAAACCAGAAATGTTCCAGTCTAGGATAAAATACTTTGTAATGAAGCAAAAAAATAGTTTTTTTTCACATTTTATTATATCAGACACTGTAATTAGCTCTATAATACAACTAGAACTTAATATATGTCTCCTTAAAGAATTCCTTAAAAATTCCATATTTTTCTGCAAATCTGATATCTCAGGCCAAAAAAGATTGTATTAAAGACAATTCTAGAAAAGAATTCAGTATTTCCTCTCTGTGGTTGATTTCTTTCTTGTTGAATCTGTTTTCTCAGTTTCTTCTCCCCACTGAACGCTCTTTCTGCTAAGGCTGCTGACACACTACAGTATGATACAGTCCTTTACATTTCCTCCACACTAAATCTGATGGTTTGCACAACAGCATTTGTCAGACTCACAGAATAGTACTTAAAGACTTACTTCCATCTATATGAAAATTAATTACTTTGGGGAGTTAACGTTTCATTATAGGACAAATAAATGTAAAATTTAAATACTGTTCCCCAAATGCACTGTCTTAACTAGTCTCATTGTGGCAAGATTGGTGGACAACCATTCCTTTCAAGCAGTCTCTGCTACCCTAGCACAAAAGCACAACACAACACATTCATGACAGCACAGACAAAGAAAAAAGAATGCCTGTACACAAACCATAGAATGCCATAATAAAAAAGAAATTGTGGATCATTTCAAGCTAGGTTTTATTAACAGATCTTCCAAAAATAATAAGCATAGCTAATACATAAATATGTATATATTTATGTTTGTTTATATTTATGTTTGTAATATACTGTTATTCTACAACAATATTTTTAAATCTGAACTACTACCTTTCCCTCAAAGAATTCTTCTTGCAATGTTTTTTGAAAACCATTTTCTGGAAAAATACAGAATTCATCTCTAAACTGTTTATCCAAAAGGTAACTTCAAAGAATAAGGGACTGATTTGCTTACACATCTCAAGCAAAGCAACTTACTACTATACGGTCTGCTGCAATATTTGTCTTTCACAAACAGGATGCCTATTGCATATATGTATGTACATACACATAGATTTATATCCTATAAGATTCTTGTAATGTAAAATTAAATACAACAATTAATTTATATACCAATGTTTAGAAAATATAAGCTTTGCATCTTTTAATTGTGGGGTAAGAAAACAGGCTCAGAAATAAATAAGAACCCCCCAAAATTCCAAGATAAGAGATCATAATGGCAATTTTTCAACATTTTCATATAACTAAACAAATCCTAAAATGGGATTTTAATCCTACAGATGCAGAAGAAAGGTGCGGATGTTATATCTGTCTTACAGCCAGCTACTGTATTTAGGTTACAAGAAAGTAGGATTTGTACCATACTACAAGAAATGAAAATAAGTTTATAGGAATAACATTGTCATCAAACAACTCACAGGTTACCTTCCATCATCTGAATTTGAGCTGTTTATTTTAACTTTTTTTTAAAACATTGGCTCTGGTTTGCCATTTATTAGTAACATTACAAGAAACACACACCATCATTTTCTGTTGTACGTTACATTCTCTTAAAAGGGCATCTTTGAAGACAGGGGACATTGCTCCTTCCCTGGGGAAGCTACCCAACCTGCCCAGAGAAGGAACTGCAGAGTATGGCAGCAAGACAATCACAGAAAAGAGCCTGGAGCCTGCAGCCCATGGAGGGAAAGAAGCTACAGTGAGGGACAAGAAGAAAGGGAGAAGAATTTCACAGGGAGCAGGTAAACTTATCAGCAATTAAGAAAGCCTCTGAATAAGCTAGAAGGTAGTACTCAATGGCAACACAGGTCAAGAGTGTTTCTTCTGTTTCCTATTGGCTTTTAGTTCTACTTAAATCTTTTAGTTTCTAGTTTTTACTGAAAAGAAGAAATTTTATGATTTTTTTTCTTTCTTTCTTTCAGGCCAGAAAATCAGTTCTTGAATATAAACAATCTCTTCTCAAACTCAGGATATTAACAGTGTGTTAGCTGACTTTGGCTTTCAAGAGATCCTTCCACTTTGTCCCTCTGCTGCTATGACTGCAAGAGGAAAACATTCCACTTGGCCATGAAAAGGGTCTTTTTCTCCAGTATGACTAACATCCAACATGGGAAGACTGATTAACCAAGTTATAAGCCTAGTGTACTTCCTTCACATGTGGTTTCAAATAAGACTATAACTTTTATTCAGAAAGAATCACTTCTTTCTCACACAGAGCTTGTAACTGTCAAGTTTTAAATGACAAAAATAAGATTCCACTGGGGTCATTGATGAAAGCCTTCAACTTTGCACAAAACTGAAATAAAACAATTTATTCTGTCAGACAGTAAATACCTCCCAGTCTGATAAAAACAAGAAATATGAAAGCAAGCAAATTGTTTATTTCAGTCATTTTTTGATGCTTTTAGTGAAAATAATTTCCCCATGCTGAAAATTCTTTTCCCTACTCTCCCCCCCCCCCTTTTTTTTTCTTCAGTATATGCCAACAAATATTTTTACGGCCAACAACTCATGTCAACATACCTTTCACCAATTTACCATCACTGACAGTTTTAGAAGGAGGAACATCCTTTTTAGTTCCCGGAACTCCCTTAGCACTTGGCTCAGATGCATCTTCAGGTGTGTGCTCATCTGTAAATTGAGTCTCACTTGGTGTATCAGTGGCAGTATCTGCTGGAACATCTTCGGATGAAGATACTCCCTTTTCAAAAGAAAAGTGCAAGCTTAGCAACTGGGTAGTTTATGACAGAGTTGTGCCTGGGGAGCTGCAATTCTGCCAACCATTTCAAAAATCACTTTATCAACAGCTAATTGTACATCAACAAGCAGTCATGACCGAAAGTTTGCTTCTTATAAATAATACACTGCTTCATGTAAGCCTACAGGCTGCACAGACTAGAAATCTGCAGTAAGATATGTTGTTATTTTACAGGGAAGAAAATGTTCTTCAGCTGGTACACTTTTGTCAGCAACCGTTTTAAAAATGGTATTTTTTAAAACTGGACCCTAAAAGCACATAGTTTCTTTCCAAAGTATTTTCTTTTAGGTCTTGATCTCCGGGGTCCAGGACAAAATCCATTAAAGTTGACTCACAGAATGAAAGCTCATGACATTTTTCGCTAATGTACAATTGCATGACACCTTCTTTACAAACTCAACTTATTACAAGGATGAACAAAGGTTAATGTTTGCCTTGTCCTAACCTTTTGCTGAAGAACCCTGGGTTTATCAATGTTTTTTGTGGCACTAAACTGATATAGTACAGATGTTTTAAAGATTTTCAAAAGAGTAAAGAATTACTGGTTCTACTGTTACAGGACTGAATCATTCAAGACACCTTCTACACTCATACTACAAAAATATTAAGACAGACATTGTAGAATATTAAAAATATTTACATAGCAAGTCAGGGGATAGCATTAAATAATTTAACATTTAAATGAGCCTCTCTCAACAAATAGTTTGCTTGCTTCCCACTGGCTGCTGCTAAGTATATTTAATGTTGAAATATAATGTATTGAAGAGATCCTTTCATTGCTCCCTGCAGCCACTCCCTGACCAACAGAACTAATTTCTGAAAATCCTTTGAGAAGAAATTGATTTCATGTATTTACTGAGGCCAACAGTACAATTTCCTATTAACTTTAATGGCCAAAAGGGGAACAATCAATTGCATTAGTTGCCTATACTTACATTATTAAAGTATAAAAATAAGATCGAAATCAGTATTCTAAAAAAATTAAAGAGAACAGCATTATCTACAAAACCACGCAGTAAGATAACATGCATTGCTACACAAGACCTCAGGGGACTTAAACCAGTTTCTGCTTGCTTCTTAGCTACAGTCATTTGAACACCTAAAAGGAATCTTTTATCATTACCTTTTGTAGTAATTCCCCAGAAAGTAAATGTTAGCAAGTCCTGATTAATTATGTAACTATTATGAATTCAACCTGCTAGTCCGGAAATATGAAATTCTAGAATAAAAGTTATCATTGTGGTACAGGACAATTTTGCATGTAATTTATCAGTTGACTAAGATCATATTTACTATAGCTTATCTTTAAAAATAGCGTTTTCAAAACATTTTTCACGATTAAAATAAAATATGAGACAAAAGTGTTTCAAACTTCAACTATTATTGAATTTCTTCATTTTCCAGAAAGTTATTTTGAGGAGTTTACCCACAGGCCTACCTTCTTTCAGTTTAAGTAATTAATTGTTGAGCACTCCAATCTAAGCCTTGAGATGACAAATGACATATGGCCTAAAAAGAAAATAGCTCTTTCCCATGAAAAGTTAACATCAGATTAAATATTTCTGATAATATTTGCAATTTTCTTTTCAGTAAGAGAACAAACAATCTAATGCAATTAGTAACATGAGAATGGTTAAAAACAAGGATGCCAAGTCTGGGTATTATCTTCTAATAACGTGACTAGAAGAAGCAAAGGAAGTAAGAAACTGATGTGAGATTTTGAAGGTACAGTATTATCTCAGTCAGTCATGCCAGGATTCTTCTCTTACAAAACCTCACTCAGAAAAAAGCATGCCACTAGTTTAGCTACTATTCTACGAAGAACCATAAAGCATATGGCTGTTAAAAAGTTCTACCTCATCTTTATGAGAAAAGAATATCCTAATGCTACAAGGCTCTAGACCTCCACAAGGCATATATTCCCTTGTACAGAAATTCAAAAGATTCACAGGTTGCCACTTCAGACTACAACCACAGTGAGTGGCTGCTCATACTAAAAAACAAGAAGTAAATATCATACCACCTCACGTATCCCAAATTAAATGCTATACAAAATTAAAAGCCATCAAAAAAAAGCATTCACATCCTTTGCTGACCAAGTTCTCCATAATTCAGAGATTTCAACTTTTAAAAAGTCTCGTGGTAACACACTAGACAAGCAAGCCCTTTTCTCACTTACACTGTATTTTTAACACATAAATATATAAACACACACATACCTGACAGTTGTCACTGCTCTCTTTTTGAAGGAAGAACTGTTTTTTAAATTCATAATAAGCATTATACTGGTGCCACGGTTGCAGGAACTCAAATCTGTTAAAACAAAACTGAACTTGTGAAAATGCACACGAACACAGTAAATAACAACAAGCTGTTGTTAGACTCTAACTCCCTCTTGCAGATGGAACACTATTTTATGTTTGGAAGTATTGTCATGTATGCCTAACCTTCCAGAGGATATATAGAGAGAGCATGGTTTTGAGAGACATTTTTGGTTGGTTGGTTGTTTTGAGGATTTGGAAAGCAACACTCTAGCATTACCTTTAAGTAGGTCAGTGAATTTCAATATAAAAAAAATGACAGCACGTCCCTTCTTGAGATCTGCATGTTCTGCTAATATATTTAAAAATGAAGACCTTAACTTTTAAAATAAAAACAGAATAATGTTTTCTTACCTGAGATCATTCTTGGCACGAACACTAGTTTCAAATTTTATCCCATTCCTAGCAACATACTCAGCTAGCTTGTCAATAACAGGTTGGATATCTGGGGGTGGAGGTATAATGGCAACCACTGGAGCAATTGTGCTGAAAACATCAAAAGAACATCACTTTTATAAATAGAATATAAATATCTTTCAGACTCTTGTTTTAACAAAAAGCCCCATGAAATAGAGGCTTGCTCTCTAGGCTCATTACGCAGTTAAAGTAACTGCTGATTTTCCATCTAGAAAAAAACTTCATAGTAGCTGAATAACAATAAGCACATATAATATCAAAGACCAAAGTGAAGCCAGGTAATCAAAGCTGTATAAACACTGCTGAATGTTACTGAGGCATCACCAATAATAAAGCTGCTACTAAACATTTTGTATTGCAGCGCAGGAAAGACCCCTCCACCAAACAAGCATATCTATAAAACTGTACGTGGTACCTTGTAGAAGTTGTGGTAGAGGTCAACCCACTGCTGCTGTCAGTTGTGTCTGGGGGAGGTGGAGGGGTAGTTCCAGGGGGTGGAGGTACTGTTGCTACCCCAGTAGTGCTTGATACAGTCACCCCTGCAGGCAATGCATTGTAGTAGGTGGCAACATCTATTCCTGGAGGTGGAGGTGCGAGGCAGTAGGTTCCATCAGGTAGCATATAGTAACTATAATACATGGCTGCCACAGTTGCTATAAAAACAAAAAAAAAATACTTAAGAATAATGGTCTAGTTAGAAGAAAGACATCTAATAAATAATAATAATAATAATAATAATAAAACAATTACTGCATCAGTAGAAAACCACCTAGAATCTAGATTCACACAACACACTAAGAAATGGTATCTAATTTATTGTGAAAAAAAGAATGCTCATATTAATATACTTAGAATGAATAAGAAATATGTAGCTTAAAAGACAGAATCAGAATAGACTGACAGTCAGATGGAAGTCAAATAGGTATGAATAAAAAAAGAAAAAAGTGAACCAGAGACAGCCTACACAAAACAACCTACTATGAAATCATTCTTCCTAAACTAATTCACCTCTGGCAGTTTAGCTTAGTTAAAACTGTGTATGCATTAAGAACAATATGCGCATATATTCAAAACTAACACCGAGAAATTAAACTGCTATTATTGCTAGCGGTTTAATTAAAAACAGCATTGCTTTAAGAGCAAAATGTTTTTTCAATATAGAAAATTACAATAACTATTAAGTTAGTTTTAAGTTCCACTTTATTAACAACCTTTCCTAATTGCCTGTATATAAAGATGGTAAAAATCTATTTTGAGTATCTGAGTAGTTTTTCCTCTTATCTGGAAAATACATTTGCATTACAAGCTTTGGAATCAGTTACGCTGACTGTAATTCCACTTACATAAACTGTATATGTAGTTAGAGTAGAAATTAGGCAATGTAGTCTACTAACACCGAAACTACATAGGTGTTCACAAAATTTAGAAACTTTAAAGCTTACAGGTGATTTTTCATTCTTTGTAACAGAAAATCTCAGATTAGACTACGTTCACAGTAACTGCCATTGTAGTTTGGTTGTCCTGATTTGGAAAACATGTACAATTCACATATGCTACGGTCAAACTCATGAACATTTCGCACATACCAAGTGCAAATGGAAATAAAAAAAATAAAAAACCCACAAAAATTCACAACTGCCAATGCTTTATTTCACTCACTACCTACATACAAACTCCTCATATACAACACAGCTGAATGTGCCACTGCTATTCATTATGAACAGAAAAGAATTTGCTATCTAAAATAATCTACAGGGTAGTCTCCATCTGTATGATTGCCAGTGAGTTTTTTTTCTGCATTTGATAGGTCAAACTTCAAATTTCAAGCTCGGAGTCATTTAAGTTCATCTTAAATGGTTTGATCAAATAGATGGGGCTGAAGGGAGATCTTTTCACAAGACTGGCACAGAATCAAAGTGACAACAGAGAGACTTCATCATAAAAAGGAAGAAAAGTGAACTACTTTTATTTACCTCGGGTTAGTAATGTATATTCTCTAATCTCCAGTCAAGAGATCTACTTCCAGCTAAATGAGACTAAATCACATTTAGTCTACTACTTTGTGTTAACTCATATAGCACATATGCAGGATGAAAAAGTGTGTTTCACATTGTAAATGCACTCAACACCACTAAATTGAATACTTGGCCATTAGGCTAAGCATCTTTTCAGCTGAAGAACCTGACAGCTTACTATTATTAGCCAATACTAGTTTGAGTCCACCACACCAGCTCTGCAACGTAAGATCAAATACAAGGCTATGATCTGAGGAAAAATTACAGCCACTACAGGGAACAGCCACGCTACAGTGAAACTGAGATTTATAAACTAAAAATAGTAAATAAAAAAGATTCCTTTTTCTGGAACACTGTCTAAACTCAATTCTAATACACAAATGCTAATACACAAATAACGAAAGGACATCCACATTTTTCTATGCTGCTCCCACCATTATCGGCTTAATATACTGAAGTATTTCCAATATACGCCGTATACCACTCTGCAGATAATTATCAAAGGAGGGAGGGGAAGTTCTGGTTATGTCCAATTAATACCAGCAGACCGTAATAGACATGTAAAACTATGCAGGAAAGATTAGCACATCTAACTCGAGCTAGTGGGGAAAGTTGTTCGGAAAATCTCCGCATACATAGCTAAACACAAGCAGCAGCAAGACAGTAGAAAACCATGCAATTTTTTATGCAAACGCACATGGAGATTAACATCCTTTGCTATTCTACCTAGTGCAATAATGTATTTCATTCCTACGTATAAAATTGCTTTAGGATTAAAGCTTTCTGCTTCAATGATTTCCCACTGCAGCAAGTACCATAATTTTATATTTCAAAGTACTATGCTAAAATATATGCAACTTTGATACTTCTTAGTTTTATCCAGTGCCTTCTTTATGGACTCTCCATTATGGACATACATAAATAAGTCACTCAAGTGCCTCATCATTACCTGTTCATTTTATATTTTCCAATGCTGCTTCTTATTCTAACCACATCTCTAACTGACTCTACCAGTGCTTTCTAGTAGGGACAACCTAATAACTTTCTGATCTTGTGATGGATAACCCGTTCTGTGGTTTAAAACAAAAAAAAGTTAATACAACATACTGTTAGTAAAAAGTGCCACTTAAAACTCTGCTAATTTTGTAGGTATCTTAAAAATGGACACAAGAATCTCCTGTTTAAACTGCATTAGTTTAGAATTATAAATACTTAAAAAAAAAAATACTGCCTTACTATACAACTACAAGTCATAGTCAACGAGATTAGCCTTACTGCTCTACATTACGTCAGAAAAATACTACAAAAAAAATTCTTTTTAAATATGGGTAAAAGTTTTACTCTTTCCATAAAAAGTTTGAAACTGAACATTAATCTTCATGTACATTTACAAGCATTACTTTGCACAGAAATAACTTAAAAATAGTTTAAAATGAAAGAGAATTATTATTTCCAAGATGATTTTAGGATAGAGAAAAAAGGGTTGCATTCTCAAATTGGATTATTTTAGCAAAATCAACACTAATCTCATTAAATGTTAGCATAAAAGTTGCAGAATATCAAACAATACATGCAATTTATATCTGCTGATTACATATAAAATAGAGACACACACACGTACTGAAACCTCAAGAAGTAGACAGGTTTTGCAGCTTAATACCAATAAAATGAACAACTGATTTGACTAAGTTTTCCAAGCTAAAGGCTTGTCAGATTCTAAATGTGTATTTCTTGAGAGTGCAAAGGCTTATGGCTTGCTTGCTTTCTTTAAGGACAGTATTTTATAATGCTTTAATTAGCTTAACACTTTTAAGTGGAACTCTCTTCCTGCAAATCTAAAATCTTTTTCCACAGAAATGTGTATAAACAGAAAGTATTCAGGTAAAATATTTCAAAGGGTTTAGAGTAACAATTTACATTTCTGGAGACAAAGTTTAATCGGTGCATTAAATTACAGTCATCTTAAAAGTTTCCTAAACAATTCTGTGTGGCACTATTTACTTTCTTCAAGGAATAACTTAATCTGTAAGGAGAGCAGAATAAAGATCTGTTAAGATCTGTAAAGAATAAAGATCAGATAAGTTTTAAAGGCAGGGAGAGGAACTGCAAGCTTAACTTATATTGCTGTTAAATGATAATCTCCAAGTTTGCATCACATTCATTCAGATTCAAGCTGACATGAAAGTAATCAGAAAACTGAGGAGCATTTATCCATACAGACACTTATTCTTTTTTCAGTCTTTCTTTAAATAACCAGTAATTTTCCATTTCTCCACAGACATCTTATTTCAGTTTTATTAACATTCTCTTAACGTACAGTTTTAAATAAAAATACTTCCATACATATTCCACTACATATATTTCAGTTGGACAACACCTCCAATCATTTTGGGAGTTCTGAATTTATAATGCATCATAAACCAAGTTAAATAATTACAGTCACAATTATTTGCAACAACGTTATTAAAAGAATGAACTCTATCACCACCAACACCTCGAAATAAGACCACTCATTACCTACAAATTGATACTGACATAAAATGTGTCTGTAGTGAAGGCTACAAAATACTTTTTCTTGTATCTCAATAGTGTCAGATTATAAATTTTATAAATGAAAGGATAAGTTATATTTCTATATTTAAGGAATCAAAGACTTTCAGAATTAAGGACACTGAAAGAATTAGAGGCACATAAATCCAATTGTCTTCACCTTTTTGGGTATGAAAATTCACAAAACTTGCAAGAGCTTTGCATACAGCCTGCATTAAGCAGCTCCAAAGATAACAGAAACCAGACACATCCAGAGAATTTAAGATAACATTGCTAAAATATTTCACAGCAAAGGAGATTCTTAAAAGAGGTTACAGACAGGACAATATTTAAATTTAATCAGAAATGGTTCAAAAGAAAAGTCTAAGATTAAAGATTTAATAATAATTTGGAGGTGAGGAAAGCCTTGGCATTTCATTATCAGGCATGAGAAAAGCAGTTGAGCACACAGCTTTCTACATTGCTCACTTATAATTTAAACATATCATTGCTTTTGTTGTTCTTTTAAAGAGAATTGGAATATCTACTCCTTTATTAAAGACTGGCCTCTGTAGCTATGGAACTTAAAAGCCAGCACTCTCTCTCTGATACTTTAATGGGAAATAAAATCAATTTTTAACTTTGAATCTTGCATTTTGCTGATTTTTTTCTACATACAATATTGCATCAGTGCATAGAATAACAAGTAAAATAATGAAAAATGATACAAAATGTATAATAAAATACTTAAACATTTATTTCCTGTAAAACTACTTCCAACCTTAGAACAGAATATTATACTAAAACCTGAATTTATCACCTCATGGGAATCCTTCAATACACATGATTTTACCTTTGCACATTTTTCTTAGTGTTAGACAGTCCAGCAAAAGCATCCAAAGTAGATTCACCATCTGCTTTTTTGCTTAAAATAGTAATTTTTGTTGATGGGAATCTCATGAACTACTTTATAGGACAGTTTTTATATTCAACACTGAAGGCATTCATTCAGCTTCATTAATAGAAACTGATGGAAGTTATTGAAAAACATGAAGAGTACTGTGCTATCCGTACTCACAGGCTGGAGACTTTGCTACCCCGCCCTGCTCCCCTCCCCATTTGTTTTTTCTAAGCTGCTAGCAATTTGACAAACACTCACTGGAAGACTGCACCTTCAAATATTGAGGCGATTGGAATAGAATAAATATCAGCTATGAATGATCAAATATGAAGTTAACATGTTTTCTGTCCATCAGCCTCCCCACACAATTCATCAAGACACACCACCAGCTGCCTAATTACAGTGCACTTACAATCAGAAGAATATTCTACTTGTGATGTCTGCACAGCTGCCCCATCCGTTGACTGTTGTGTCGATGAGTTATTATCTGATTGCGCTTTGCGGACCAGTGCTGCAAGCGGATGATCAGGATCTACTACCTTCAAAGGCTAAAAAAAATTTGAGTAGAGAATAGATTAAAATCTCAAGTGCATATTTAAAACATGGTATCATCGACTTAATTTGAATTCAATTAATTAGATATCAATAATATAGACCAAACATTGAAATTACTGTTTCTGTAGCTCCTATAACAGAATCAACTTGATTCTTTTTCAGAAATTTGTGGAAGAAAAAAAAGAAGACAAAGAACCACTTCAATTTGATGTGAACACAAATCCATGACATGAACAAAAAAGCAGGTATTACTCTACCATCTACCACCATGGCTGGAATAAGGCACAGAATCTGACCTGACTTGTCTAAATATCAGATAGCATTGCTGCTGTTTCTCTGAAAGCTTCATATATGTACAACCATCTGTCATTCCCATTATTCCATCACTGATCAAACTCAGAAAATACAAATATCTTTAACATATCCAGCTAAATTTACACTTAATGAGTAGTACTAATTCTGCTGAAATATTAATTCACTGAAACTACGACAAGATCTTATCTAAAATCTGAAAAGAAAACATTCCATCTCAGCTTTTATCAAAATATGTTTACATTTCCAACACAGTCAAAAAAAAAAACAAAAACACCACAACTCTGTTAACAGAAGATGCTAATCTTTGTGCCCTGTAATCAGATGTTTAAAAGTCATTTTAATAGGGTGAAGTACCTTCATGAGCTCCTCAAGTCTACTGCATTTTTTAGACGCAAAGAGACTTGGATGCAGATAATTTCCATCATCATCGTCGTCGTCGTCATCCTCTTCCTCAGATTTGACTCTTGAGTCTGAATAAAAGCAATGTCTGAGTTTCATTTGGGTTTGCTATGGATTTGTATTGGGAGAAGAAGAGGGTACAGAACAAGCATGTGTTCTTCTTCTAAGAAACTACAGTTTTCACGAATCTGCTTATTCACAAAAATATAGATAAAAAGATGATATTGCTAGCCATCAATAAAACTAAAACTGAAGTGCACAGACCAATTTTTTGTTGGACTAGAGCTACACAAGTGTTTATAAAAGCTCCAAGATCATAGAAGGTTTTGTATCAGAAAGTTTCCCAAAAGAATATTTTCTTTTAAAAAACTTTTTCAATTAAAGGAAAATCTTGACTCATCACATCAATCTCAGCTGCAGGATAATGGTACTGCCACCGCAATACACCAAAAAAATTTGGCTATTTTACCAAAAAAGATCAGTATATCTTTCACTTATTCACATCCCAAAGCAATCCATTTGACAAGCATCTACTTACGTTTTTTCTCTTCTGCTTTATTTTCAGAAGGAGCAGCGTATCGTCCCTCTTTCATAGCTTTCTGAATGAATTTGTAGTAGGGATTGAGGTAGTGATCGAATCGCAAGAAGTCAAACTGGGAGTTGCGTGCTTGCTTGGCTTTTAGCATAATCTCAAACTGTGCTCCCTGCTTGCAGACAAAGTTTGCAGTTCGTTCTATAATCGCATGCATTTTTGCTGTTGGTGGCTGTGGGAGTAAAATAACATGTATTTGTATTTTCATAAACAGTTTGTAAAGTTTGTCAGAACTCCACAGGGAATCAGAAAGAGCGACAGTTCCCTGCCTGGCTTCTCAGCTTTCTCAGCAACATGGTGTCATAATCACTTTCAACTAGTGGAAGCATATCACCACTGAAAAAAAAAACAGTCCCTATCTTCCCCAGCTACTCATTCATTTCCTTCTGCAAGATACTCTCTGTCTATCACACCAAACTGAATTGGGGAACAAATTCTGGTTGAGCTCAATGCAACAAAAACACTCTTTTAAGCCAGGTACATTCCATAGCCACACAGACACTTCTGTGGGCACAATACAGGAGACAGATGTGTTTGTTGACACAGCAGTGCCAACGTGAAGTGGATCTACCTTACACCATCTCAAGGTGCTCTGAAGACTCACCATGCATGGTTTTATTACTAAATGTGCAAATCCTGTTCCCTAACTAGACAAGCTTGTTACTATGTTTCTTGGAAGGGACATGTTGCATCTCAAGACCAACATGAGAATTGTAATTCTATGTGCTGTCAATTTCCCATGGAGTCATTAAATACTTTAACAGTAAAAGAAAATAAAGGTAAGCAGCATCGGTGCATTTCTACTTCTGAAATCCCATGTAAGGAGCATTGCCATGTCAAAACCAGGAAGTGAGACGAACAAGAATATAATTGAAGCATGAATAAACTTCACCACTGACTGTCTTTAATTTCATACTCAGATAGGTCTGTTTTGTCTTGTGCTCAACAAGCCGGAGCAAAACATACTGTGTGTACACTGTGTCACACTAATGATTCGTATCAGCTTTGAATTTTTATTGGTCCAAATGCAGAGGCATGCTGCAGACCTCAGAAAATCTTTTTCAGAAGACTAGAAGCAAACGATACAGTAGTGCATTATTTAGGGAAAAAATTCTGAATGTGATCAAACAGCACATTTTTAGAAACTATTTTCAGCCAGCCAGTTTCTTTATTAGAACGACATGTTCAATCTGGAAAAATAATTAGTTGTTTCAAGTTTTACTTGTCCCTCTAGAACACTAGTAAAGATTATTTTAATTAGAGATAATTAGGTTCTCAACAAACTGACAGTATTTTATTCACAGCCAGTTTCATAATTTAGTCATATATCAAATTTATCTATTTCCGCGGTTCTTACGCAGAAATATAAAACACTTTTCAAGGCCTAGAGATTCATGAACAAAGCTACAAAACAGCAAGGATGCTCAAGAAAGACTGTATCCAAAACTACTATCTGGCGTTGAATTTGAGACTGACACCACTTTATGAGCTCTGGAAAACTAGCAGCACCAGTGTTCTGCAAAACTTTTGAAACTCTACAAAGTAAAAAAAACATTAAATTTCCATCAAATAGAGATGCAGATGTCATAGATATATCCTAGTTCGCTACTACGTTTAATAAAAAGACTAAATGAAAATGATAAGAACTACTTGTTAAAACTTCTGAAAGTAAGAGTACCTGCCAGAACAGGGAAAAACCCTTTGAAAATAGTCCAGAGTTTACATTACATAAGTGCTATAATCTAGTCAGATACTCTGTTCCAATCTTTAATTATCATAATTAAAAGTTTTTCCTGAGCGAATCTCCCTTACTGCAAGTTAAACTATCCTCCATTCTTCAGTGAGCCTGGAAAATAATGTAAGTCTTATGCTGCCTCTCAAATATGTTCACCTAGGGAAAACAAAAGCAATTTTCAATCTTTCCTCATAAATTTAACTGATAATATCCTCTTATTGCACACTTCCATGGCTTCCACAGACTTCTCAAAATGCAGTGGTTAAAAACAATCATCTTTACCCACTAACACAGACAATGAACAGTTTAAGCAGTAGAAGACTTCCCGTACGCTTGACACAACTCTTGTATTTTAAATTCGAGAATGACAGCACTGCTGCAACTGGAGTTTCCATACACTAAACACGCAACAGTTTGTTACAGCCTCTGGATCGTTTCTTACACTAGTACTGCTTAACTCCTTAGTCTTCATTTAACATTTGCAGACTGGATTGCTCTTTATTATAGGAGCTATTTGATACCTTTATTGAACTGCACCTTGCAGATTGTGAACTAAGTCTCCAAGTTAGCAAGCTAATTCTCAGACTTTATCCCACTTCCAAGCACTACAGTTTCTTCCCCAAAATGATTCACAAAGCTTACAAGTGTCCCCCCACTTCATGACCATCAACACCTTGCCATAAGTACACATCACGTGTCTTTTAACTTAAATGTTGATTAGAAGTAGACTCAGGAGAGGCCTAGAACACCACTGTCATTTCCACAAAATAGTTACGTATCTGTACATGTTTTCCAATCGCTTGTGGGTCAACATAATGGCAAAGTAATTTTAATTTATGGTGCTCTTTTTTTTTAATTTGTCTTTTTTTTTTTTAATGGGAACGGGGTAGAGTGAGCAATAATTTACCCGGCTTCTACCCTTCACAGCAACTGAATTAAAAACAAAAACAACAGAATACGCACTTTCAATGGTGAAATTGAATTACTTGGCTGTAACAACAACATCATCATCATCACAGCTTACAAAAAAATTTTCACAATTCCCAATCCAGGGTCAAGTATACATTCTTTTCTGAGCTGCTGTCTAGAGATTTCTGGTTTTGTTTGTTTGTTTTAAAACCCAAAGCAAAACCATCCCCCTTCACTTTGTGTTTGTTTGAATATATTGGAGTTCAATAGCTGACTTACATTAGAAATTACTTCAGTAAGCCCCACACCGCATTCTGCAACTACATGTAAAAATATATCTGAAGTTTCAGAACAAAACTCAGCAAAAGAGCTTTCTAAAACAGCAAACTTTCTTTCATCATCAGACACTTTTTGGAAACAGCATACAAATGCTAAATAAGCAGTTTCCGACCAAGAAATTGACGTTCCTATTCTAAGACTAAAGTATTACTGGTAATATAAAGGCAATAATGTACAAAAATCTGAATTCAGAAGCGGGTTTGTAAGCACTTCACCGATGAAACATATTGTATGACTGCATAGAGAAGTTGAGGAAGTAAATTTAGAACAAGTCAAGTTGCACACTAGATTTGTTAAAGAGCTCTTATTTCATATAAAAAAAAAAAACAGAACAGGATAAAAATTTTCAATTACTGGCTAATGAAGTAGAAGAACAGTCTTACACAAACACCATGTTCATGATTAGTTATTCTAACAAATTGCTCTGAATCTTTACTAGCCAAGATTATCAAGTTGAGAAGGCAGCCCAAAGGTAAATTAATGCTTCCACAACGACAGTACAGAAGAAAGAATATTATATCATTTCCCAGTATCTCTTCTGAAACTTGAAATAAATTTAAATTCCTCGGGTTTACAACTGTACTCAAACACCAATATTACTTCACTTCAGTGAAGTATCTTGGAAGGAAGAGACTGTTCCCCTTCAGGGAAAATATGCATCTTGCCATTAAGCCTACAGTTTACAATGTAGCAAATTCTGGTAAGATCGCATGAAGGAATGAGCTTCTATAATGCTAATACTTTCAAGTTATTTCAGAATTTTTCTAGAAATAAACAATCACTTTCCTCCTTGAATAGGCCAATTTAAATGCAGCCTTTACACTGGTCTCTTCCTTTACATTGGTCACTTCCTACACACTTCAGATCGGGTCCAAACTAAACAGAATCCAGAAAAAGTCTTGAACTGAAGAAATCTTTTAGTTTAACAGTCCTTTCCACTTTCTATTTTTTTCACATTAAATAAAATAATATCACAAGTGATACTAAATGCACTTAGTGTAAACACAATAGTAATTTCAATGTGAATAAGAAGACTCAAGAGAGCTAAAAGAACTCAAAAATTCAAGCAAGTACATTTGAAATTAAGCTACTATGTGAGAATAATTTAAAGTCTATCAAACTGAAGTTAATAGAGAAAAATCAGTAAAGCACCATAAACTCCTTGAAAATTAACAGAAATGTAGGCTGTATTAAACATACACACATACCAGTTCCACATCAGAAGGTACATTCAGTCCCGGAGGGGCAACAAAAGGTTCTTCATTTTCTTCTACATTTTCTGTCTGAGCTGTTTCTATAACAAATGACAAGGTAAAATACTATAGCACAAAACATGACAAAGTATCCAAATGTTAACAAAAAATTATTACAACGAAGTTTATCTAAAAGTATGCGAATCACAGGAATTTCTCAAATGAAATTATAAACCGCATTTCCACTAAAGACATTTAAATATGACTCCTCTCCCTGGTGTTACATACAGTTTTGTTTACACTAAATATGAGTGAGATTGCATAAATTAGGTCTTACCAGAGGTATTAGGAAGAAGAAAACCCTACAAACCTCAGACCTGACTGAAATGCTGGAGACAAACAAGCATCAAATCAAATTGACAACATGCATTCTCATTAATAGTACTCCTTGCTTTTACAAGAAATCCTATGCAAAATTAAGGGGAACCATTTTCAATGCACTGGGTGAATCCTTTCATGACATTAATCAAAATATAGACACGCAGTACCTCTAAAGCTATTAAGACCCATGCATCTGGCCTACCTGAATTCAGTTCCTTGTTAATCTACCATTTCAGCCTATGCAAACAAGCCAAAAGTACTTTCATCACCTTCCTAGCCTTAATGAGAACTGTAGAAGAATGCAACAGGGGGGCTAAAATCCACTTTCACAGCCTACAGAGATAAACCAGTAGCTGTCTTTAACAATTGGTTAAACAAATGTTGCCATTCATCTGTGAGTTCAGTCTAAAGTTGCTAGGGTTGCTTTTGTATCAAGTTTAGCATAGCCAAATATTTAACAAACAGATTCATCACATCAACTGCTCAACTAAAATAGCCATTCCCTTACAAAGGTCAATTACTTGGTATACCAGAAACATTCCTCCAAAAATATTCTGCTTTACAAATTCTCATAATAATTCAAGTAGACAGTTTACATTTTTAATGCAACTTGTAATACTGTCTATTCCTAGCTTTTTAAAAAATAATCTTAAGAGAAAATGAACTCTACCTGTATTCTAACAAGTTAGAGAGCACAAACAAAAAGAAAACCTCATGGAGGGGAAAACAAAACTTGCCCACTGAAGCCTGTGTCAATATTTTAAGGTAATTTGGCATCATCCTGATGTTACATTTTTATTACTGATCAATTTCCAGAAGTTACAAGAAGTTATATGCAAACTTACTGTGCAGAGATGAACAGTGTAAATAAAGCAATGATGTTTCTACAATAATACATACATTAAAATTCAAGTCACCATTTTCTGTCCTTTAGAAATTTAAAATCCATGGGTAGAATAGATGCACACTCTATCAGTTACCTTAAATGCTCAAGGGAGCTATGGACGCAGACCCCAGAACAGCCTAATTGTGCATCAGTCGTCGTAGCAACTACTTGCATACAAACTCTTGCCCATGCAAAAAAGAGTCAACTTTTCTGTTGCTGTCTGTAATTTTTATTTTTTTAAAATGTATTCAACCACTTTAAGTCCACAAAGGCACACAGAAATTTTGATATCAAGGAAAGGAAGAAGCAGCAGACAAAGAATAGGACTATTTCTTTTGGCAGCAGCTCCAGTTAACACTTGAAGTGTTCACAGAACTACAGTCTGTAATTCACGTTACAGTTAACTGCATCTTCCAATATTTAGTTTTACTACAATTTATAAAAAATGAATTCAAGAATTTATAGTCCTATATTATCGCAAATGGTTACCATATAGCAATATATTAAAAGTCTGTACAGTTCAACAACAGCAAAACATAATACTGATGTTTCTGTCTCACTTTCTCCCAAGTATTATTGAGTATTACTGGAAAATGTTCCTTTGTTACCCATCATTACTAAAAATTTTCAAGAAGAATAGTTTGATAAGAAAGTTAACAACTAAGATAATGTTCCAGTGACCTGCTATGAGGATCTCTGCTTCTTGTCAGTAATGTGAGAATTGTCACATTGCACTGAAAGATTTTGTAATAGCTTAGCATGACACTTCCATGCAGCATCAAATATCGATTAACTAATATTAATCTGTTGGAAGACTTGAGTAGTTCTCTCTCTTTTCCAATGACTCAGTTACATATTTTAACATTCAAGTAGTACCTTACTCCTAAAAATATGACTTCATTAGACTGAAATACACTATTCTAGATATCTCATTATTCCAGGAAAGAAAAATAATATATAGCAACCCAGACAAAACTTGAACTCATGTCACCTCTCTTATGAAACAAAACTGGGATTTTTATTTATTCCTTAAACACTTGATCAAAGCTGGATTCTGTAACGTTATGGCATGTTTTCACACAGTTCTGCAGATGCTTCCTCCAATACAGACACGCTATAAGGATCAGCAGATTCCTTTTTTAGTGACCAATAGAGAGGGGACGTTCACCTTTTTAACTTCTATGCAGTAGAGAAAGATGTGGCAACCAAACTAAAAATATGTTCTTGATCATCCCCAGTTTTTCTGTAGGTACACCCCTATCTTTATACAAATCTACACAACATGCAAAACACCCATTTGAGAAGAAACGCCAGAAAACTATGCAAAGAGAACATACAAACTACTTGGTTATGCAATCTACCAGATATATGGGAATAAAACAAATGATAACCCAGAAAAAGACAACACAACAGAGCATCAGCACTGAAGAGTTCAGGAGAATCCTTTAGTGGAATGCAAGCAGCAGTGACACTGCCCTGACACAACCAACCTTTCACACACAACAGCAAGAAGCAAGTAATTGTCAACAGTTAAAATGATTCTGCATTCTATCACACACCATGGTAAAATAAGCACATCTTATACCACAGTAGCCCACTAATATGTAGTTAAATAACCCAATTATTAATTAAACAAACCTAACTTTACTAAGACTTAGTTCAATAACACTTGAAAGCTTCCTTAAGACTTCACATTAAAAATGCAGTTATCATAATTAAAGATTGGAACATGAGAATCTGAATTCTGCATTTTTTAAGATCACAAAGAGAAGTATACTATGTTGAAGACAGGCTTGTTCATAATTATTAAGGTGACAAAATCTGAATCTAAAAAAGATATTCTGGTTAATTACTGTTCTGTTTGTTTATGTTTCTAGTGATCTTTTCCTTCTTGACCAAGAAACGTGTAAAAAAAAATGCCATGTGATGAAATACTAGATTTTTATGAATAAGAATCTGCAAGACAGCAGAATTAAATTTCCCATCCTGATTACTGTAGTATTGACTATGGTTTATCAGGAAAACATTTTAATACATCAGAAGAAAGTTTTTGCAAAAACTTGGTAACATGCTTCCATAAAAATTTTAACCTCTATTGAACCTGAAATACTTTGACATTTTTTACATGCATTTTAATGGAAAAGACATTTTCAACCTTCAACTGAAGATTAACATGGGAGACAGGTGTTACGTTATTCCTCTTAATTAATCCTCACTATTTTTACCCCTTACCTCTTTGTTTTGCAGGCTGATGCTCCTCCTCCTCAGTGGGTTCTGAAGGGTCATAATAATCACTGCCATAACGGAATCCCACTGCATTATAGGTACCATCTTCTGCCAAAGCTTCACTCAGTCTTTTATATTCCTCCTCTTGAACAAAAATACAATTGTCAATTAATACAACATATTTAAAAGCTAATGCCTTAAAAAAAAAAGAAAAAAAAGTAATGATTCTTACTTAAGTTTTTAGATGAGATGTTTTCATCTAACCATTTTAACTTTCATTAAAAATTGAATAGAAAAAGGCAGCATGTACATATGCTGACCATTTATGTCTCCCTGAAGAGATAAAAGCTTAGGGTTAAGACATTCTAACATAATTATGCATACATGAGCACTGATTTTCAGTTATACAACACTGAAAAAGAAGCAGGATGTGTTTGTTTTTCTTTTTTTTTTTTTTTTTTTTTGGG
>VXAA01001080.1:1118852-1140571 GCA_013399115.1 Anseranas semipalmata
GTGCGGGGAGGCTGCTGAGGTGAGGGAGCTGCGGGAGTCCGGCGGCGGGAGATGGCGGGGCTGGGCTGGCGCGGAGAGACTGACGGAAACCGGGCTAGGCAGCGCGGGGCGGTGGGGCTGGTGGCTCTCGCAAGGAGCGGAGTTGCAGAGGAGTGTAGTCGCGGGCGGCTTCACCAAGGCTGTGCTGGGAAGTTGAAGGGAAAGCAGGCCTGGGAGCCAGAGCGGAAAGGGTTGTTGTGCTGAGGAAGATTTTTCCAATGGTTGATAAACTAGACTTGCTAAAAATAGGTAGTCTAGGCCAAAGCTTCCAAGGATGTTTACCTCAGTAAAAAAAGAGCTAAAGTCTTCAAGAACTCAGCATGAGGAGACAAGTTGCTTTGCCTACGTTATAATAACTTTTGTAATTAAGCACGCCATATTTTGCAATTCAAAATGGGAATTAACCCATACCTTTTGCTATGAGAAATTCTGGACGCCCATATATATAGACAGACCTGCTGCTTTTTTCCTGTACAAACAATTTACTGACATCACTGCACAAGGGAAAGAAATATGTTAAAATAGTGTGAGAAAAGCAGTGCATGAACACTGGAAAAGTGATGGATAGCTTGTGTCTGCATCTAGAAATACCTGCCACCACGTAAATTTGATGAAGAAATCCAAAACTTTTCCTTGAACAGTTCTTTTTTCAATTATAGTCATGAAAATGAGAACATTATCCATGGGATTTCCACAGTATATATAAAAGTGAACTGCAAAATCTGAGTAAACTTTGTATAGTGCTTCGTTTAGGTAATTATGATGCATATACAGATGCACCTGCAATTCCATGTGCTATAAAAGATGGCTAAAAATGAAATTCTTGAAGTTAACACATCTATACCCCAGAAGCAAACTTCATATGGAAGTTATCAGTAACTATCTGATTGCTTCAAAGCCATCAGTGAAGAAATCTGCTAAAGGTGAATGCTACGTATGTATCTCGCTGTTGTAAAAATAATGACTGAGTTGTTTTGATGAAGAGAGTGGTTCATAGTATAGCACTCCCATTTGAGAAACATGGAATACAGACCTGAATACCAAGGAGACACATGGGAACAGCCTTGAACATCATCTCACAATTTTGTACCAGTTGGGAAACACTTGGAGTAAAGAAAAGAGCAAGAGAAAACAATAGAAAGAAGTTAAGGAAAAAAAGATGTACTGTTTTTGAGGGGGTATAAGAAAGCAATTAAACATGGATATGTGGCAAGGATTTTGTGATCTCCATAAGTCTTCTGGTAATGCAAATGATTCAGCAAGAAAATAATGTGGCACAAAAATGGCTCTGTGCAGTTGAAGTGGCGGTGTAGTAAGATAACTTCAGAACATTTTACCAGGATATCAGCATTTGAGGCACGGATGTGAACTGTGCATGAGTCGGATAAAGGACAAAAATGGAAATCTTAGTTACAAAGAATGCAATTACAGAAGGATGGAGGGAGTATTTTAATGAGCTCTTTAATGGCGAAATGGATAAAGGCAAACAAACAGCAATTTTCCAGCCACCTGAGCCGTTTGTAGAAGAACCAAGAGGTGATCAGAACACCCAGGAACAATAAAGCACCAGGTGTTGATAATTTTTCCACTGTTATTAAGAACAGGAGGGGATATGCTAACTGCAAGACTTTAAAACTAATTTGTGCTAGTTTGGTGATTTGAAAATAATGTAAAGAAATGGAAAAGGGGAGCCATGTGTGTTTTTCTGAGAACGGGGACAAAATGAAATCTGAGGCATCTAGCAGCATCTCACTGTTTATTACAGCATGTGATATTATAGGCTATTTGTTCACGTGTAATTAGCCTGTAAATAGAAGAGAGATTGAGAGGTTTCTGGAAGAACAGGACTACCGCACAGCAGTTATTTTCAAATTGTTGGGTAGTCAAGGATAGGTAGTAGACTACATGAGCAGACTACATTCTTTAATGATCTTTAATGTATTTAAGAAAGCATATGATAGTACATTATGAATTTGCATTGTATTAAAAAAAAAAAAAGCTAAAGTATCTCCTTTGCATAGTTTTTTTTCTTTTTTTCATCCAGAATGTGGAAGTAAACTATTCCATTTTTATTTTTTGTCCTAGTGTATATCATCATCAGGAAGGAAAGCTGCTGCTAGTCATATTATAGGGTATGTTTTTTGTATTACATTTAAAGATGCATCCAACTTTTGTATCATCTAATAAGAAAATATACTCTGAAATGACTGTAGGCTTCTATAAAGACCTTCTGTTTTAAGGTCTTTATATGGTAGAATGTTCATGTTATTTCGTATAGACACGTACAGTCCTAGCTGAACTGGCTGGGAGGAAGAGTAGCTAACTATAACAGAAAAAAAAAGTTACAAAATGCATCTCTCTTCCTTGTGCTTTTTCTATTTTCATTGTCTTGCAGGTAGATAAGCAAGAATAAAGCAAGTAAAGACAAGTCTTTCTTTCCTGCGTTGATACCTGTCTTTTCTGTCTCTATCTTAATAGAACTGTAGTCATCTAGTATTGCTTTGCAGTTTACCTTTAGCTGAAAGTGTAGAAAACACATTATTTCTCAGTTCTGAAGTAGGTTTCAAAGAAAAGTGTGTTGGGATGATTCTAAAGAAAAATACCATTTGCCTCATGTTTTGTCCTTCAGCAATATAAAGGAATTTTGAAGCATACCAAAAGAATGCATCAAATGTTATTCCAGATGTAGAGGAGAAAAATCTCAAGCGCTGGAG
This sequence comes from Anseranas semipalmata, assembly GCA_013399115.1. Lineage (NCBI taxonomy): Eukaryota > Metazoa > Chordata > Aves > Anseriformes > Anseranatidae > Anseranas > Anseranas semipalmata. The sequence continues at coordinate 1,121,606 of VXAA01001080.1, forward strand.
ACCCTAATGAAAATGTAGCGAAGGAGGGGTAAGCAGTTCTGTACAGAAAAGTGCAAATTTTCAGTAATTAAGTAGCTGTAGCTTAGGGGTGGGTATTCATATAAACTCAAAGAAAGGGGTTATATTCTTTTCTATTGGTTATAGAGGGACGCAACTCTATATGAGAGTGCTACCATAAAGGATTTTGTTGATCAACACACACATAGTGTTTTTTGTAGTAAAAATTGAAAACTTGCATTATCATTATATTAGTCTTGACACTGGTGCTGAAAGTAGGTCTGTTATTTTTGTAGAAAATGCTTTTCTTAGGCTGGAGCCAAGATCTAAGGTTTTTCTTGGTCATGATTTGTTTATTATGGAACTTAGTATGAACCTTCACTGCCGTCAGATTTTATTCACCTCAGTGGTATCTTGTAACAGAAGAGCCACCATGTTCTTTAGGGAAGTATGCACAGAACCAGTGTGATTTACTTGAACACTAAAATTGTACGTAATTACTCTCTTAAAGAAGATATTCTCTAAATTATCATGACTTTTTGAGCAGATTTTATTGTTACTTCTGCCATTACTGTAGCATCCACATATAAAACATACAGTAATTCCAGTCCAATTGAATTGGAATCACATTTTAAACTCAGAATTGCTATAAAGGAGTAGCTAGGTAAGCAATTTATGGGTATGTTAATGACTGCAGTATGTAACAGGCTGCATTAATGACTAGGTGCAGAGTAACAGAGTAGTGGTTGAGGATTTCCAACTCTTTTTAATTAGAAGCTGGCTGTAATTCATAGCTTAGTTGCTCGCTTTGTTTCCAGAGAGTTACTTACTTCTTGTATGAAGATTATATTTACCTATCTATCTAAGAACATAAGGTAAAAAGCTCTCTTCTTTTTAATGCAATGCGTTTACCTGTTGACCACCTTTCTTATTCTGGCAAGTTACACAGATATGCCATGTATCCTCTGGTACGTCGTTTCTTCTGTGAATGTGTGTGTATTTCACAGCCTGCTAATTCCTGTGACTAATTTATTTGGTTATTGTCTTTTGGCTGTTGGACTCCTTTCTTGAGGGTGGTTTTAAGAAGCAAAGATGCACTTAAATTTAAACAGAAAGCATGAAACTAATGCAAAAAAAAAGGGGGGGGGGAAGGGAGTATCCATAAAAAAAGATTGTAATTTTCTTCTTCCACCAAGATGTTTGCCTTGAAAATGCCCAGCAGGTTCTGTCAGACAGTCCTCCTCACAAGACTGAACGATATAGGTCAGATAGTAGGTGCCATCATTTGGCTGAAGAAATTTCAGTTCCTGTCATTTTGATGGAGTGGAGTTTAATGTGCAGCTGATTGCAAAATACAATAGAATTAAATACGCTTGTCCCTTTTTCCTTCCATTTGCTTTCTCTTTATTCAAAAATATCTTCACTGTTGTGTTATATAAGGCATTTTATTACTATGTGCTTGGAAAGAGTAAATTAAAGTTTATGAGTAGTACTAACAATCAATGTTGGATTTGCTCCTGAATTCTCTTATATAGCAGCAGTAGCTTTGTTTTCTTACTGTTTTTCCCCAGAAAAATGATTATGTATGAGATATTCCAGTTAAAACATGTAACAAGCAATTTCTGTTACTGTACAAAAGATTTGTAGAGCAGATTAAATAGTTTTAAAATATATTGTTTATAATTAACCAAATTTCTTGCATTCAGCTTTCATCATAGATTTGCTTTTGTTGTTACCGTGGAAGCCCATGACTTAAGTTCCATAAGGAATGTGTTGTGGTTTTGTTTGCAAAGTGTAATGCCACTAGAGAGTAACTTACGTTCTGTTTTATTGCTTTTTTTAAGTAATGTTCTGTCTTGCAGATAAAGTGATGAAAATGGACTGCTACTTTCTAGATAGCTCTGATGTGTTTAAGAGCAACCTTCAAATTATCTCTCTTACTTCAAGGAGGTTTTACACCACATTCTTTGTGCAACAAAGCAACCAACCCTGTGTTACTGTCTGACCAATTATATTTAATCTCCTCTTAGCTATTAAGAGGTATCTTCTCTTCTTTTGCAGAAGGTCGTAGCTGAATAGGTTTATTGCATATGGAAAATAAACTTATTTTTCCTGTGAGCAGTAACACTTGTCATGGTATGATAACATTCCTAACTAAACCTTGACAATCATTGATCTGCTGCCTGAAGAGAACCCCACTTCATACATAAGGAAATAAATGCTCTCTGACTTTTATTTTATTTTTTTACTTACATCGTTGGAAATATACCAAAAGATCAAAGTCTGCCTTGTGTAACCCTGTGTTAAAACCACTATTATTTATTTATAACAGTATGCTTAAAGAAAGCAAGACAGATTCATTAGCTTTAACGGATCATGAGGCCATGTTTATTACTACTAACAACAAGGGAATACAGATTATAAAAGGGCTGTCATTTTATATTATAAAATAAACATAGAAGCTAGTTACTTGAAAACTTTATGGTTCTGGAAGTTCTTCCTTTTGCAAGTGAAGTAAATGTAGTTCTTAAGCTGTCACTGCTTTTTGAGGCTTCTCTCTCAAATGATGCTGAAGCACTCCTGGCCCTCTGTGTGCTTTAGAAAAATCAATGCTGCACTCCTGTGTGGAAATGATTAGTAAAGATTTGGACCTGGTAGACTACTATTCATTCCTAGAGGAAAAAGATAGGGCAGCAGCATTTTGCATTGTTTATTTGCTTCTTTAATGGACTTTGATCTTCTGTTCTGCGGACTATTTTTTGAAGGTTTTCATTTTATTTGCACCTAATTTTTAAATATTTTTCCAAAGACTCGTCATTCAGTATAACCTGATGAAAAGTTTCATAGCTGGGAGTGTGAGAGCAGTCACTGATGGACAAATTAACCAGTGCCAGATAGCACGGTTGGACAACATGCTGCATGCTGTTGCTCCCTGCATCTTGAAGCTGCCTGTTGTGCAAAGAAGACCTTCGGCAGCACTGTCTTCTGTGCGGCTGTATGATTCACAGAGTTATCAAACAAGAAGGCTGAAGTGCCTTCATATTGTTGTTGCCATTTTGAGTAATCAAATCCAGTTACTTTTTCTCTCTAATGCTTCAAATTTTCTTGATGAAAAATCCTTAGATTTCTCTTTCAGTGTTAAATGTTTGGCTTCCAAATGTCTCAGCAGTTTCAAATGTTTCATGCTCAACAGCTGGTGCTTTCAGAGTATGCTACGCACTGTGGCTGCAAATCAGTCAGTGTGAATCCATATGTAATTTGCCACTTTCTTCTTTTTTTTTTTTTTTTTCTCCTCTAGTGCAATTTGCCAGCATCCCTTGCACACAGCTCTTGCCTTTCCCATTCACACATTGGCTGGGATCAAGTGACAAACATGGGAAGCCAATGTAGCTGTCATATCTTGATGTTGGATCTGCTGGGTATAAATTGTTAGTGTTTCCATGGTGGCAAAATCTGAGAATTGAATACAAAATAATAAAAAAGAAAAGCTCAGTGCCACTGTTCATTGAAGTGTGCTTAAATGTTTTATCCTCTGCTATGTTTGCTTGAGATTACATCTATTTCTGAAGATTGATGAAGATGGAAAAGATACCTGTACTTACAGGTATGCGCTTGGATCCAATGATTTATTTCAAATACTTCAATCTGAAAAAAAAAAAGTTAATAAAGTTTAGAATAATAAATTCTAATATAGAATGTCTCTTTCATCACCTAATCAGCATTTTCTTCTCAGAAACATCTCGGCACAGACTAGTTCAAAGTGGTGCCTGTCCTGCTGTCTTCCTCTATTGATGTTGCTTTCCACAGCTTCTTTCTCCCATTTTTGATTGCTGCTTTTCATAATACATAATTCTATGTGCAAGGCTCAGAGCATTAATGCTCTGAGGGGAAAAAAATGAGCTACCAGATCTGGAAGCAAACTGTTCCAGGCTCTCTTGATGCTTCATAAAGATGCCCCTCTGCCTTATGCAGTGGTTGTGGTTTTCTTAGCTTGGAAGTCTGAACTGCTGAAGACATTCCAGTTAACATCTTGCCTGTACAGGAGAAGCAGAAACAAATGCTTCATTGTGCTGGGTAAGTTAACAAAACCGTCTGGTTACTACAGACACACAGACAAGATGTATTTGCCATCTCCATACTGTGTGCAATTTTAGCATACAAGGAGCGCGCACACCGTAAGAGGACAATGTTGATCTGTGTGATAAGCTGAAGTCTCAGCATACAAGCAATCCAAGCCTTAAGACGTTTTTCTTACTTTGGTAGGCATCGTAATATAGGAAAACTTAAAAGAGGAAGATCACAGCCTAGCATCTGCCTCTAGGCAGCCAGAATGATCTGTGTATCAGTACAGCTGCCCAGGTACATCCGAGTGCCTGTGCCGATCCAGTTGTAGGATGAAACTTACAGTAAAGTTTTCTTCATGGATTTTTAGTGTTTGCAATCCTAAATCTTTATTCATTCACATTTTGAATGTGAATGTGCTCGTACTGATGACATTGTCATATCTCAGAATAAGTCAATTACACTGTCATTCTGGTTCTTGAATAATCTGATGGGTCAAAGAAAAACTACAAGCAAAAGATGTGTTAAAGGTCACTCTGTGCTAACTTCTTCAGTAAGCCCAAGGGTTTTGGCTGCTATAGACCTAAGGCAGAAGGACTCGATAATTAGCGCTGTATTGCTTTTGTTCTGATCTGCATAAGCTTGGTCATATCATGTTAAATAGGTGTTAGAGTGAAGGAGAGCACACCTAAGTGTTGTTAACAGAAAGGAAATAAATGCTGCTTCGCAGTCAGTCATTCCTGAAGTTCCTTCCAGTAGAAGTAATTTACATTCAATACCTTGGTGGCTTCTGGTTAAGAACTTAAGAGTTTGAAATATTGGATCAGACAGCTGGTTCATGTTTCAAAGGAAAAGAAAGCAATAACATAATGTAGGTGTTTGATATATCTCGGGAAATAAAATTAATGTCTTAGAGATCTAATTTATGGCATAAGCGGCAGTATTTTGGTGACAGGAACTCAAGTTAGGACGGACAACAATAACACCCAAACTGAAATAAGAATGTTAATTATGCATGTAACACTCTATATTGTAAAGCAGCTTTATCTCTGTCCTAATGATAAAAGCAAGTCAAGAAATAGAATCAGCCACGCACAGTGATCCCTAAAGTCTGGAGTAATGAAACTCCCCCCGAGGCTCTGGGTTAGTATTTCACAACAAACCTCTTATTTTCCAGGGTGTTTTAAAGGTAAGTTGATTTCTGGAAGCTTCATGCAGTTTGCATAAATTCAATTTCTGGAAAGGAAAGTATCTTCAGAAATTTACAACAGATGAAGAATTCTGAAAGACAGAATACCCAGCCCAAGGATTTGGCTTAAGCCTTGAGTAACCTGGTCAGTCCTCATAGTGCCTGCTTCAAACGGGAGGTTGCACTGATGACCTCTTGAGGTCCCTTCTAATCTGAATTATGTTGTGATCTTGTTAATCCATAAGTCTCTCCCACTGACACATACTTGGTGTGAGTAGATGATCCCATTAATTTCAAGGGGGTCTGTTTCTCCTTTAGGGATGCAAGTAGTGAGGAGTAGGGAGTGGGAACTATACTGCTGTAAAACCAAAATGAGCCTTGTGTTTTTGTTTTTTATTATTATTATTATTATTATTTTATTTTATTTTTTTTAAGTTTTCCTCTGTAGCCAGACTGTTCCACTTGTTCTCCAGCATTTTGGCTGAGGTTGCGTTGTTCTTTATTATCAAGGCTTCTTAAATAACAGATATGTCCTGCAGGAAGCTAGCATCTTCTGAAGGGTCCTCATTTTTTCCCCCATCTTTTCAGTGCAGTCTGTTACTTTTTCCCTGTTGCATTTCTTGGGAACTCACAGTTGCCAGCAGATGAGATGACAATCTTCAAACGACTGAAAAAGTATTTCACTGAGAAAGAAGGACAATAATACAGCTATGTGAATCATTTTTCTACACTTCTGCCAAGATGTGGATCAATGAAAAGCTCTTAATGTTAAATAGCATATATGTGTGTGTAACCTGTGTGTACGTGAGGGTGTGACTGTCTTGCTAGCAACAGGAAAATGAAGAGCACTTAATTCCTTGAATTTCTGGTCTAGTCTCTTGACCTGAGCGCAGATTTAAAGGGCCTTGGCAAGGAATGCTGGAGGAAGGCTATCAGGGGTTACACTCTATTAATAATTGGCTGTTTGATTTATTAATATTGATCACTGGACTTCTGTGTCAATGTGGAGACCAGGGAATGGATGGAGTTTGAGCTGTGAAGCTAAACAAACATCAGTCAGCCTGGATCACTGAACTGAGTGTTTGAGATGCAAACCAGGCCCAGATGCAAACTTTAAGCAGGATGCAGACATTAAGCTGAAGATTTAGAAAATATTTTCTTTTAAAACACAGAGGCTGAATAAAAAGCTTTGAAAGCCTTTGTGGGAGAACTTTGACAGCAGAATAAATGTCTCGAGCATAACTATATATCTATTTGTGTAAACAGGATATCAGGATTAGAAAAATCCTGGAACTCTTCAAAGGGGAAAATCTGCATTGTGAGCTCAGACACAAGTGAACCCACACTGGAAAAAGACCTGAGGGAAAGCTGCTGTCAGACGTAGCATCTTAGCAAATCTGAAGGAACCCAAATTCACTGTGCTCAAAAAATTACATGATTTAACATTAATGGGATCCTCTTTACATTGCAGCAGGGCACAGACATTTCTTGTTTTTTGGTTGTTTTTTATCTGGGTGCCCCCTGACAACCTGCTGTCTTTATAAAATCTGTTTCTGAATCATATTACATTAATTAATTATTGACCTAATTGTATCTGCAAAAGGTCAGTGTGGTTTTGGAATGTGTTCTGGCAACAGAATAGTTTGTTTGCAGTGTTAGTCTTCACAGCTATGCTCACAAAGCAGTCTTTGACTTTGTTCTTCTATCAGTAGTTTTGAACATAAGCAACAGAACACATAAAGGACAAGTAGAAAACGGGAAGTGAACAATTTTGGAGTAGAAAAATCTGTTGATATAGTGTTTGGTGGAGACATTGGAGACTCAACTAAGGAATCTGAAATTTTAGGCTAATTATGTGCAATTAACACTATTTAGAGATCTCCATGTTATGCCAGTTGTCCGTGCCACACTTTCTGACCTTCAGTAGAAAGATCTAGCTTGCAATCTGTCCTGCAAACATTTGCAAAAAAAATAATGCTTAAGAGAAAACTCCCGCTTCTCCCTGGCTCAAAAACTTGGAGGAGCTCACAAAGAAGGATTTTAGCTGATCATTCATCCTTGAGGGGAAAAAAAAATCTGTAAGCGATTCATTTGTGCCTGCCTAATTAGTGCTGGGCGTTTCAGAAAACAAAACAAAACAAAAACAAAAACAAAAAAACAGTGCTTGTAAGAAACTCAGACTTCCAACAACATCAAGAATACCTACTTGGAGCACTTCCTGTTTCTTTTCCTTGCTTTTTTTTACATGGGCATGGTTACTGCAATACATTTGAAGAGGACTAACAGTTTCAGAAATGCAAGAACCAAATACTATTGTGTTCTCAAGTGGATAGTTGTCTGCAGAAGTACTTTATCTAAGAAACCACTGCATGCAGTTTTGCCATTAGACAGGATCTGACCACACAAACCTTTTCCAAACGTGTATGCTGTGCAGGATAACGTAAAGCTGACTTTCTCCTGGGATGCTTGTCTTGGCAGGCTCGTGAAGAAGCATTTACCTTTCTCCCCACAACAACCTGTTCTTGGTGCAACTTCCCCAAAGTTCTTTCTTTCTTGTTTTTATTGCTAATGTTATTAGTGTTTTTCAAAGGTTTATGCTGAGCAAAAAAAAATACATTTAGTTATCCTAAAGGAAGGCTTTTCTTCTATAATGAGTCTTAAAATTCAGGCTGCCAGAACTGTAATGCCAGAAATGACTCCACTCTGGGCCTTCCTCCTGTGTGGTAAGCTGCTCTAGCCACATTTCTGAAGTCTGGTAAGTTTATTCTTCTTCTGAGACCTGGTCATCTCACTAGACAAGGAAATGATAATCTTTCCATCCCCTCCAACATCAATTCCACATTTCATCAGATCTTAGTTTTTCTTTATAAACAGCTTATTAACTACAACAACAACAAAAGCTCTTAAGATCTACAATACATCTTTCCTTTGCTGGTCTTTATATTGTTCTACTATAAATCCAGTACAACCCACTTACTCCCCTGAGAGCGTATCTTGCTCAGATATAATGAAGCTCACAATAAATAAAAATAAAATTCCTAAATGATTCTGTGTATTGAGCCAGTGAAGTGTGACTTCTAGAGTGAGACTGCAGCGTGGGGCTTAATTATCTTCTGTGCAATTATTCTGGCCTTTTTACCTGGTTCCCTCCTTAGGCAACTATCTCTGATGTTATTGAGGTATTGCCAAGAGAAGGCTAAGTGCAATATGAGTATAAATAACTGCAGATCTGGACAATGAAAACATTAAAAAACAAAGAAAGAAAAGAAGTGTTAAATTGGCCTTGTAGCTCTTCTTCCAAGGCTGCCTGAAAATGTATGCCGAAAAGTAATTTTCAGCTTCCAAAACTGTAACACTATCATGCTTCAAGTGTTGGGCATGGTATTTTCCACTCCTGCATAAATTTTCAGCCTTATTTTTTTTTTTTTCCAGAAAAGTGGTTTGGAAGTTAAAACTGATGCACGCGGCATGTTTGGCAACATTTTTTTTATACACACACACACACACACATATATATATATAAATAAACCTATTTTTCTTGGGTAGTAATACCTCTACATACTGGAAGAAGCACAACTTAGAATTTGTCAGTGGTGTTAGAAAATGGTAAAATGTTTTGCAGTACCTGTGAAAGTCATCCATTCTTGCTGTTAGAAGCCTTTGAAAAGCACCTGTTGACAAAATTGCCTGTATATCCTGTGAGCCTCTGCCATGTGCCCATGGTCAGCTCCAGGCTAAAGGGAAAATGAAGTACATTATATTCCTTCCAGCTGATGTTAAGAAAAGGGCAGCAGAGCTCAGTGATGTCAGAAGGACTGACCAGCTCGCTGAAGTCCTGTTAGTGGAATATATTGCACATTCAGAGCTATTACAGAATAATTTGGTACTGGACACAATTCAGGGCTAGCAGCACTGGTTAACGAGGAGATTAAAGCCACTGATGTTTTCGTGTTCTGTGCAGTGAAGGTAGAGAGAAAAATCTGTCTTCTAAGACTATTGAAAAGGGATTATCTTCAATCAGAGTTTCCTATGTGTTCAAAAGTACAATTTAGTTCTCCCCTGAGAGATTTTTCACATCCTATGTGCCAGGGAAGTTCTGGGTCTTCTAGACAACAGGCTGCAATCTTCCCGAGACTTTATTTATGCCTTCTTAGTGAATGGCTTGTTAGCAACAAAACAGAATTAACACATACATTGCACATTGGATAGTGGGATTTTCACTCTTCTTTCCTAAGAGAAGAATAGCAGAAGTTAGATATTTGGGAAGAGAAAAAAGTTTATGGAATTTGAAAACTAACCTGTAAGTTTGAATCTTTGAGATGCTTCTCAAAATTTTATACAACGCAACATCTTTTCCTTTTTAAAGTTCACTGGAAAACTACTAAGAAATTAGTTTAAAAAAAAAAAACAGTTTAAAGTTTCGCATTGATTATCTGCATTCCACACTTGAAGCAAATACTCTTGTTTTAGTAAGTAGTCTGTGTTTAGAATAGAAATCCTAAGAATGGTTGTTTGTTCCTGCATGTTTGCTAATATCTGCTTTGTAGTGTGATGGCTTTAATCCCCTGCGTGGCAGGAAGAGAACTTAGCTGGATTTCCAGAGAAGGGAAGCCATGTACAGTAGATGCCAACTGTTAATATTTTTTTTCCTCAAACCATGATGTTAGAGAAATGCTGTTGTGATTTACTAGTACTTTATGTGGGATTATTTACAGAATTCAGTATTTCTTCATTTTTCTCAAAATATTACAAAGTATATAGTATTATAATAAATAGTAATAAAATAACATTATAATAAAGTATATAATATTATAATAAGTATAAAGTATTTCTTCATTTTTCTCAAAAAAGCCATTGAATAGACGTGTTGTTTTGCTCTCAACTTAGCAGCACAAAGCCAAAAAAAGGCTAAATTTCTTTACTAAATGCTATCATTAAAGACAATATTCAACCTATTGGCCTTTTTTGATAACTTTCCAGATGTTACACCTCATTGCCCAAGCCCCTCAATTGTCTTTGCCAAAAAAAAACAAGGTCTGGAAAGTATTTTGTCAGCTTCAATACAGAAATAGGTTTTCTCTAATGATGTCAGAAAAAAGGCAAAAGCCCTAAATGAAATTAAAAATTATGTTTTTTTTTTCCCCTCTTTTGATCTTACTTTGTTTCCCAGGTGCAAGTTATTCAACTTTTATAAGAACCACAGTTTCTGTGTAGCAAGGGCTAATGTTGTAGTCTTCAGTATAAAGAAAATACTGCTAGCAGAAAGTTTTGTTTGCATCAAGGAGGCAGTTACCACTTAGATTTCTTTTTAAACATTTAAAATAATAAAGCTCTTAAATAACACCCATTCACTGTTCTAGAATGTGATTGCAACTTTTCCTGCAGAATAAGGAAAGCTATTAAAGAAACATTTTCTTCTGTGTCACAAGGTTAAGTATGTAACAGCTTACCAGGGTTTTTCAATTTTGGTGGAGTTTTCAGCAGTCTGCTTGATTTCTGGGCTGTGTAGGCTCTTCATATCCTCTTCTCCAAACCCTACATATCTGGAGATGCCCTAAACCTTTTCATTCTGAAATCACCAGCTCTGTTTTCAGATGTGGAAAAAACAGCTAACTTGGGTGAATTAGTCTGCCTGGACTGTTGGCTGATCAGTAATGCTTAAGGAGGCAGGAAATGCAGTAGTTTGATGCAACTTTCCAGTCCCTGGAGCATGCAGTTATTTTTAAAACCTTTCCAGCAATCAACTCTGTGAGATTATGGGAAGCATTGATCAGGATTGTGCCCATAGCTTAACAAAAACCACCACCACCACCAACAACAACAACAAAAAAACAAACAAACAACACCCAAGAAATGCACAGAAAATACAAAGAAATTAATTAACAGAATTTTACTTTTTACTTAAAGGATATTATGTTTTCTCTGCCTAGATCTGTTAGCTATTTCAGTAGGTCTCAAACAAACATGCGTCCCTGTAATTAGTTACTTTGTTCTTTGATGTGTTTTCCATTAAATGTAAATTTAAGGACAGAATCAATTGCAATTTCAAATAAATTAACATTTGTATAGGAAATATTTTCATGATTATGCTTTAATGTATGCATATTGTACAGTCAATTTTCTGCTTAAAAAGTCTTCAAACACCAAGTAAGAGTTTACTCTTGAACAAATTACTTACAATTCCCAGCAAGGAATAAGAAGTAGCTTATTAGCCGGTTGTGACCTCTTCTGATTTCAGATGAATAAAACTGAGTTTTGCCTAAGTTTCTCCTTAACGTGCTATTTTAGAACTACTCTGTAATTAAATGCTTGTGTTTGAGTAATATAAAAACCTTAATTAAAAAGGCAGAACCTCTCTTTTGACAATGTGATGTAAAAGTTGAGGAATACTTCCTTTTAACTGCAGTATGTGAAAATTATTCTTCCCTGTGTTTGTAAAAGCCTCCTTTTAAGCATCAGCTAGCTATGAAAGCAGCAGCCATTGCTCTGCCTTACACAGAGATTCAGCCCAAGCCCACAATGCCCAGCTCTGAGAAGTAAGTGGGTCTCCTTGCCCCACCGCTGGTTGCTGCTACTCACAGCTTGCGCCCTGACCTCAGGCAGGCTGGGGCTCAGCACCTACCAGGTTGCTGAGGGTGGCCCTATCTGGTGAGTGAGCTGCAGTGCTCTGCCCCCTTCTCTCTGTGGGAATTTGCAGGACAAAATATCTCTGCTCAAAATACATTAATTGTGCTCTTACTCACCCCTGATGCTTGTCAATGAAAAAGGGTGGACTAATCAGTAGTTATTTTGAAATCACTCTGTCTTTGTCTCTGGGCGGCTTAAAACATGCAAAAAGAATTGAAGGTTTCCTTGAAATTTCTGCCATTGTCTGCCTGAGCAGTAATTGCTGCAAAGTGGTACCATCCCTATTTTCTTTTCCTGCAAGCATGGTTAATTAAAATTTTAGATTCATGATCTGTGAAGATAACTATCAGCTCTAAGCAGGATCTCGTCAATCAAACTCTCCCCAGTTAGTGCCCTTTTATCTCCAGTCACAAGAGTAACAGTTGGAAGGTTGCAGTGGCTGCTTCCTAGCACCAGCTGAAACCTTGTTGTTTGAAATTAAAACAAAACAAAATGTATTTGTATAATCCCAGTTTGGGGCAGGAGGATGGTTTGGAAATGTGTGTAGCCAAGATAGCAAGTTTAACTGTAAATGAGCTGAGCTTTTAAATTTTTAGCATATGTAGTTATTTAAGAGATTGAGAGATATTTCAATTACAACAAAGTAGTATTTTCATGGGAAAAATGTGTTAAGGCATAAATAGCACTTTTATAAGAATCAGAAGATGGAAGCTGAAGCCAGACATGCCAATTAAAAAAGATCAGACATACATCACAACTGCTGCAATAAACCCATAGCTCTCTGCCCTGGGATGTCTTTGAACTAATGTTAAACATATTTTTAGAAGATTAACTTTAGAAAAATGTGAGTTAAGCTTTAGTCAAATGTAAATAATTGCTCTAGGTCGAAGAGTACCTTTTGAGAAAGCCGTTTGATTTGACCTTCTGGGCAGCTGGCTCAGGATGGAGTGTGACTGCCTCCAAGGGGGCTCAGAGTGGAGCTAAGGAGTTGTGGCATTCATGTTTCATGTTAAATTTGAGTAAAATGTGAACGGAAAATTGTGGTGGGCCCCAGGAGGATATTGTAGAAACAGCCAACTGAAGAGCATTTTGGGGAGACTGAGCAACCTACACATGACACACCATGAAGTAACAGCATTAGTACAGTTACTAGGCTAATAGCCTACTGTGAAAACATCTTGAACACAATGGGAGATGGGAACATTGCAGCTTCACACTTGTGTAAGCTAATGCACTCTCCTAAACAGGATGTTTCCCCATCAACTGTTAATGATGAAGAGGGAACGTACTGTTCTGGAGACTCCTTTTCCGTTTATGAGTAGTGGTAATTGAATAGCAGGCATTCGGAAAACACATAAAGGATTTTTACAGATTAATCTGTGAACCAGAGCGTCTGCTCAGCTCTTAACTTCTGCTGGTTGTGTGTTCAGACTGTCTGTATGACTCACCTCTGCAGCAGGGCATAACCTCTTCACAGCCTTTGATTTGACTTTCTATCCATAGGTCCAACTGGCAAATATATCGCCGAACACTGTTCACTGCCAATTTATGGGTCTTCATCCTCAAAGCAGTGCTCAGGAGACCAGAAGCATAACTGTAATAAAGGATATTAGGGTGTCCACTGGGGCAATTCAAATGTTTCTGTACTCACATATAGGAGAGAAGCTGCTGTGCCAACACCCATTGTTTTGTTTTTATAAAAATGTATTCTCGTGCTCTGAGCTACTTGTTATTGTCTTCAGTTCTGATAGCACAGGGAAAGAATGGCACATTTACTATAAATCAGCACATGGTACTGCCTTTCTGTTGAGAGAAATATTGTTTATTAGAACAGCAGTTGGCAGCACTTGCTGGCAACTTTTCTCATCTATTTAAGTGATAGATAGTAGCGGTCTTGCTGCATGGTTGGATGCATCTTTGGTCGTGTGCTGTTTTGTTCTTCACATAGGAATAATGTATGGTTTGAGACACTTTATGAATGTGTTTTAGTCTGTTATACAAACCTAATTTCACAATAGCTGAAGCATATTGTTTCTTTTAAGGTTTGTTTCATCCATCCCGTACAACTTGTAGGGATTGAGCCCTTGTAAAAAATGTACGGATACTTTGTACAGAGAAATCTGACTGTAACCTGAAAATACAAAAATGCAAATATATTATCTCGGGTAACTTCCACCTACTTACTATTTGTGATGTACGAACTAAAAGGAGTCAGTTCCATGCAGAAACAGGGCAGGGTCTAACCAGAAGAAAGGAAACTTTTGTTGTCTTTCTTGTTCAGAAGACGTTGTTCAGCAATGCACAGAGTGTAGCAAAACTGATGACTAGCTCCAGATTTCTTAAAACTAGCTCTCCCTCAGAGTGGAGTCCACATAAAGGTTTTATCTTAGGAATTTCTTCACCTTTTTCTAAACTTTAACATAAGATATCTACATTACACTGAATTTGGGGGGTCTGGAGCTCACAAAATGTTGCTATTTTCTTTCACATTGAGCAGGGAAAGAAACCGAGCTACATGGTTGCTACCAAGTTTAAGAATCTGTCAAATACCTAATTTTCTGAAGAAAACCCACGGAATTTTTTAATGCAACTGTGAGATGAAGCAGAGCAATAAAACTTGGATCCTGTCAAAGCTAAATTATACACAAAAGTGTTTTGCAATCATTTTGATTTGATCCTTTAGTGCAGTGAAAAAACTAGTCACAAGCTTGACCACAGGGCTGAACCAGGTTGAGTTCTTTCACGTAAATCTTGGGCTTAGTTACCATTCCTATTTCAAACCATAGCAGTGTCTTGGTGTTTGCCAGTCAAATTTCTCGCTGGGAACACCTATGAGTCCAGGGCTCTGCAGCTCATCCACTGAGAGGCAGATTACTTATAACTGCTTTACCAAGTAAGTGACAGTTAGCTGTGAACAACAGGCTGCCATATTCTGCTGAGTCTTGCCCCAGTAGTTATTAATTATTCTTGTCATTATTTTCCTTAGTCAGTAAGTCAGGGGTATGTCCAATGGTTTCTGCCTTAGAAATATAGTGCTCTCCTGTTCCTTAGGCAGTATATACTGCAGTACTGAGAAAAAAGCATCTCTACAGGTCTTCAGATCAAAAGCAATAGCACCACTTCCAGCCTAATGGCACTGAGGTGCAGGACATAAGGCCTATTCTTAGATGTGTTAGCAGAAACTAGAAATGCAGGACAGATGTATCCAATTATCTCCTATTTATTATATTGTCTTAGAGTCCTTAACTAAAACAATAATCATAATAAAAAAATCTCAACAGCAGCACAGTAATATCTTGAGGAAAAAAAAAAANAAAAAAAAAAAAAAAAAAAAAAAAAGGAAGCTCGTTATTCTTCTACCAGGCAGCTGCTGTGCTTGGTAATTAGGGAAAGAAATGAAAAGCCTTCAGTTCATCTGTGCACTTGGTTTTTAATGCACCAGTGGAGGAGCAGACACACCAGAGCCTGTGAGAGATTTCTGCTTGATCTTTGAAGGGCAGGGGAGTACTGAGTGAGGTAAAGCTGCTTCTAATAACAGGTATGAACTTTGCACGTCTATGGAAGGCCTACTTGCTTTCTCTTTAAATTATCCAGTTTTGAGTTACTCTCAAAGGAAATAAATATAAAAGCTAATCTGCTCCCTTTTCTCTCCTTCATCCTGCAATGCAATGTATATGTGAGCTGCCATTATTGCCTGCCATTATTGTGAGTTTACTTAAAATAAGTCATATATTTAACTTGGTGATCTGGAGGACTGAGTTTACAAGGCTCTTCCAAGGGGCAGAAAAGTACATAATCTCTTTAGCTGTGCACATGGGCATGTGTGCTCAACTCCATCAGTCTGTGCTGTTAAAGAACTACATAGACACTTGCGCATCTCAATGAAAAGAACAGTATAATCAGTACTGGAGGTCAGAAGTCTAATGACTTCACTAAGTTGGGCCATCACTTTGCTACTTGTAATCCTGTCTTGTTTTACATCTATCACTCAGCGCAGCATGGTGGCTTCTGGAGGTACATAAGCGACTGAATGAGACTGGCTTTATACGATCTCCCAAGGAATACTTCTGGCTTTGCAGGGTTTCAGCAGAGGTTGTTTTGTAGTGCACTTGCATCTGTATTTTTGCTTATCTGGAGTGTTATCCAAAGTGCCTGGGACTTTCAGCCCGTTGTTAATGGTGTCCTTTTCCACTCCCTCCTCTGCTTTCAGTTCAGTTCTAATACTTAAACAACCTGTGTGCTTTATGAGACTCCCCACCCCTAAACAGTTTGGAATCCTGTTTCTATTCTACTAAATAGAACAGAGTAGAAAATATGCCATCGATTTTCTATAATTGTACTACTTTAATTGCTAGTAGGCGCGTGTGGAGAGACAGAGACCAAAGCAAGCAAGCTCTGTCCCAGAGACCTTGAATGCCAAGAAGAGAGCTATCAGGGGAAGCTGGAAAATGCAGGGGAAAAAGGGAGAGACTGCTGTTAACAATTTTAGCATTGATCATCTGTTCAAACTCCTTAAAGAACATATGTTACTGTTGTTTTTTTGTTGTTGTTGTTTTCAATATCAGCACACTAGGACCACTCCTTATTATACAGCTATTGTTATGCAGTGCAAGTATAAAAAAAATACTGGAAGTCTAATAGAATAAACTATTTTTTGTTGTCACTGATATACATAATTTCCCTTTTTTCCATTCCCCAGTCCTTGTGGATGTGATCAGTAATTAGACTTTGTAAATTGAGAGGAGAATGAGGAACATGCCACTTCTCTGATTTTGGTAGAGAAAGGTTCTAATCATTTGGGTAACTGAGGAGGGAATTAGGAGGGGTGGTTAATTTTTGTAGACAAGGTGAGAAGTCATTCACAGATTTTCTGTGAATGCTAATGATTGTTAAAAGTGAGAATCAGCTGCACCCATTCATAGCAATGTAAGGACTGCTGGCTATCAAAGACTTAGCATTGGTCTTCTGCTTGTTGTGTAGGAGTGCAGTCAATGGCTGATTCAGACACTTGACTTTTAGATAACTGGTTCTGTTCAAATCTTTAGTTTATCAATGTCCTTATTTGTATTTATACCCTGTTGACTCTATGGCATAGGTAACTGACTTCTGAACTGTGCATTCTTTTTTATTTTTTATTTTTTGGAAAAGCATCTGTGCTTACTGGATATCACTGATTGTGCAGATTACAAGGTAAGTAAAGTTATTAAACACTGCCTGTAGCATGCCAGGTTGTTTGTCCAAATTAGTATCAGCACTGACCCACCTGGGCTGTGCAAGGCAGAGGAGGGGCCTTAGCTCCCTGGAAGCGCTTAGAGGTCCTAGATACACAAGTACACTCTGGATTATAAGCATTTCCCACAGTTGGTATGGCTGTCTTTATTAGCGAGGTGGTATCTCTCCTTTTTTGGATCCCTAAGAAGGAAGCCCTTCCAAACCTGAGTTTTGCATCCTTTATTGCCCCTTCTTTTCAGTAAACACCAGAGAACAAAACACAAGCTTTTGTACTTGGTACAAAATGCTTGGTACAATGGTACTAGAGGAAGCTGGAAGCACATGGTTATTTAGAATTACTGGCAGCTGGACAGTAAAAAACATGTTCGTGTTAGCCAGGATAGAGTCTCTTCAACAATGCAAAGTCCTACTTTCACTGTATACTTGTGTTTTAGAGAAAAAAATAAATAAAATTCGGAGACACAATTGTTTTCAGAGGACTGAGTCCAGTCCGATAGACAAATGTGATGTACGTGCATGGAGACTGCTGCAGGTGGGCTGCAGTGTGCTTTTCTGCTTAGGCCAACAGCATCTATTAGGTTTGTTTGCATAATGTTTGTTAGAGACGCATGATAAATACTTGTTTGGTCAATGTTCCATGCCTGTAACAGGATGAGTTGAAGGAGAATAGTTAGCAAATATTCACCATTTAAATGCTTGTGTAATGTGAAACAATTAACTGAGAAAGTCTGAGTCTGCATCAACCAGACACCAACCCCCTTGGAAACAAGCATGTGAGATCCCCCCAGCTGGTGGGAGTCCTCTGGGAGGAAGCAGCTATTAACGAATATTGTGTTACTTACTAGCCATGGATTTTGTTTGGCACAATCCTTTATTTGTGCTTCTTTCCAGTCACCCAGTCAGCCAAATTATGATCATGTTGAACTCTCAGTTATAAGCCCTACAGAAACAGAGGGCTAGTAGAAATTAGCATAATTGTTTTATGCTAATTTTATGTTTAATGCTAAATTTTATGTTTTATGTGAATCGGGGAAATATTTTGTTATTTGAAGTATCAGTTGAGTTGCAGAACTTATGTTAAAGAAAAGCCTTTGAGACAGGTGTAATCTGTTTCTTTGTATACATTATACATTCATATAACTGTGACATTTCGTATGTATGAATAGCCTGAAAATATGCTGATTGTAGCAGCATGTTTATCTGCAGCAAAATATTATTCCGTGCCTGCAGGTTACATATTAAATGACTTAAACTGGGGGAGACAGATTAATCAGGAAACTCATGCAGATTAACACTGTAACATGGATGATACTGTATTTATATGGTGCCGTATTACTGTAACTCTTTCATAATTGTGGTCTTTGTTGCTACTGTAACACCTCCAGCCTGATTATTGTATTAGCAGTTCTCCAGTAGGGGCAGAAGTCAGTGATCATTCATGCCGGTGTTTCAGAGCAGTTTGAAGCTATCTGAGTTTATGCATAGTAAGAATCAAATCCTGATTTCATTAAAGTTGATGGCAAAATTCCCATTGACTTAAGAGGGACCTGAACTGTGATTCCAAAGAGGAAATTGTCCTAAGTGCATGTACTATAAATACGCAAAGCACATAAGGAAGACTCAAATGGCATAGGATTACAAATAAAATACATCTTTAATGTGTCACAAAAATTGCTCGAGTAATACACTTTCTCAACATCAGTTGATGATCTCTCAGAAACGATTTTTCTTTCTACTGTATGTGACGTTAAATAGCCTTGGTATGATGACAATCCAATCACAATTCCTTCCAAGTACGTGGCTTGAAAATACAAAGTATATTTAATCTCATTAAGGGTGACCACGTGGGGGGGGGGGGG
>VXAA01001080.1:1147802-1163867 GCA_013399115.1 Anseranas semipalmata
TTTTTCCTTTGCATGGAAAGATTTGTATGCAGGGAGCACTGCAAAACAGAAAAACAGCATTCCAATGCAAACCTGGTGTGAACTATTGTCTGCCTAGTCACAGTCCCGCTGGGCTCTGGACACGCATGCCAAAACAGCTTGCACAGACATTGTTTTTCCTGGCATCGTTAAAGTTCTGAGCAGAATCTGGTTTGCTCTTATTAGTCTTCAGTCATCAGAGATACAAATATTGCTGTTTATGCACTGTCGGAAGCAGATGTTTTTGCTTGTGCATAATGGAGAGACTTTCCTGTGGAGAAATAAAAATGTTTCTAAGGAGAGCCACTTGTCACGGGGGTAGGAAGGATTGCATTTGGTGGTCCATGCAGTTGATCTATTTTGTATGTTTGAAGTGGTGGAAAATCATTTTTAATCACTGTGGGTTGGAGAAAATAAATGTAGTCCCCTTTTATCACAGGTGCAAGCTGCTTTAATCAGTGGAGGCTTTTTTCTGTAAAGTAAAATCCAGTATGTCCAGCCTTTATTATCTGTGTGCACCAGCTTGCTTACGTGGACAGACCATTTCTGTTGAAAATTTTTGCAGGTCTGGGCATGAGACTGAAGAGTATTGGCTATTTCTAGCAGGCTATTTTGGCTATTTCTAGCAGGTGTATTAAACTCTGTTGCATACAGGGCCTATAGGTCTGTGGTAGAGCAAATCAGCCCCTCCTTGGAGCTTTCCCCATCTGCCCATCCTAATGAAACCACTCCTGCTTCCCTTTACTTACCCCCCTGATATTTACCCTACTGGACTATAGAGCAATGTGAACTAGTAGCATCCATAAAGAACAGGCTAAAAGTCTGAGGATGGAGAGACTAGAAGAGGAGCTGGCATGTAGAGGAAGCCCTCCAGGGATTTAATAATTGCCAGAACTCAAAGGAATGGCCCTGTAAAGATCTGTGTTGCACTAGCCAGGTTTGGGTCCAGTACAAGCAGCGTACTTGTAGCCATAGCTCTGAGGAATCGGCCCTGCTAGACTCGTGGATCGGATATCCCCAGTGCCTACGCAGACTGTCTGAATCCATGCTTAAGATTTCAGAAAAGAGCTAGAAAATGGTGAAGATCAGTCTGTTTCATGCATACATGAAACCTAAAATTTAACATGAATGGGCTTTGATGTATAAAACAGTAGGAACACCCTTACATAAAAATTCAGCTTCTCTCTGCTGTAGTTCATTTTGAAGTGCTTGTCGCTGGTGCTTGCATACTGTGCATGTACACTAAAGCACTGTTTAATAACCACTGATTAGATTGCTTTCATTCTCTCCACAATTTCTTGTGCTTTTCTTTCTTCTTGGATCCTTTACCATTTTGCTAAGCCTAATGATAGCATTGGAAAGCTTCAGAGAAGTCACAGATGTATTATTATTATTATGTATTTGGCCCTATACTTTCTACTTCAGATCAAAACTGTGTCATGAAAGGCATTGCAGAGGCAGTTCCTATCCCAGAGAAGTTACTGTCATGGCAGAGGCTGTAAGCAGGGGGACTAATATAGGGACATTTGGTTTGATGCCATGCTATAGTCTGTTGTCATATTCATGGGCCAAATCTGCAGCTGTTGAAGTTAGATATCTTCAGTGGTTTCAACAAAGTGCATGTGTGGGGAATCTTCTGCAAATTTCCCACATTGTGATTCTATACTATTGCTCGTTATGGTAGAAATATTGCTCTTGCTAATTAAAATGGGTACTAGCAATTAAATTAAACAATGCCTTAAAATACCCAGCTTTGTGTAATCTTCCATAATGGCTATATCTGCAGGGGCACTTTCTTGTGTGTCTATATTTTTCTAAGATGATTATGACATGATTTTGATTGTTTCAGAGCACTAAATTCTTCAAGGACTTGACCAGAACCTTTGCCTCCTAATGAGATAGGCAGTAGCAGAAGGGAAGGAAAGAGAAAATAGTTAGCAAGCTGAACAACATGGAAAATAAAACTGAAAGGATCACATTCTCAGATTATTGGATAACCAGCTAATTTCAGTTTTATTAAGGCTCATCTGATCTATGAATCAAGGATGTATAGAGAACATCTTTCTTGATCTCAGTACTTTATTGTTAGTAAAATAGCCAAAGTCATTCTCTATTATATTTATCTCAACTAGTGTAGTGAGGTATAAGGCAACAGAACGTTGGATAATGTGCATACCAATGTATTTAGAAGTGTTCTAGTAACTTTAGTGATATTTCAGATTAGAGTCCAGATGGGTACCTGCTACTAAAACATACTTCAGTTTTTCTAGTTAAAATCTGTGCCAGTCTGCTCACTGCAGAAAAGAGTACATATTCCAGCAGATCTTGGTGTCCACCTCTCGGTCGTTTCAGAAGCTGACATCAAAATCTGTTCTTCCAGCACTGAGTAAAATGAGATTTCTCTTATCTCTTCACCACAAAAAAAGTAAGCACGGAGTTAGAATATAAAATATGGTTTCACTTGAAAGATGATCTTTCAAATAAACCATCCATAACTACATCTTTTTCTGATCGCCTGCCTTCCAACATTCTCCTTATGACTGTACCTGTTCCACATGTCTAACAGTAGCAGACTAGCTAAGTAAATTCTGCTTTGTAATCTCCTGAATTTCTCACTAACTGTTGATGGGGTAAATGTAGCTTGAGGTTTATATCTTTATTTCAAGAACCCCATACCATTAGGCAACAAAACTGCTGTTCAAGTCAAGTTTGTGTCCAAATTCATTTGACCATCACATAGCTTACAGGTCAGAAGACATTTTTGCCACCTTTGAACTGAACTTGTGAAGGAAATGAAATAGAAATCTAGGAGCATGGATTTTTTTCAGTGCAACTTTCTAGCCTACACTACCATTATAAGATGGGGTGAGGTTACTTATTGGTGGACATTTTCCTTATGGGCCATGTGATCTACTTTACAGGGTTCATGCCAGAATTTTTATGAACCAAACCGGAATGCTGAGTTTGGAGAAGTCAGGTTTACATCTGCATTTGACTTGCTCAGTTTGTGTTGTTTCTCCTTCCCTTTCCATTTGCAAGTTGTTATCATGTAACATGCTGTGCTGTCTTGTGCCTTCCAGTTCACTGTCATGTGGAGCTGAATCCTAGTTAACTTTTTCGTATTGCTTTGGAAACAGAGCCAGCTGCTCTGGCATCCATTGTGAACAACTTGGCAATTGGAAAGCCCAGCTAGAAGAGGCAGTTATAGTGGGTTTCTTTTATCTGTGAACCCCATTTTAAGTGCTTTGTTTTGTTTCACTTCTAAATCCAGTCACAACTAGCATGGAGCAGAGAAGATTGTGATAATACCTGAAGTTATAATCTCTTGGGACTAGTAGTATTTCTCTGCTTGGAGACCTGTCCTGAGAGATGAATGGCCTGGCTGGTATCTCCACTCTCCTGTTCAAAGCAGGTTTCAGCTTCAGCTCCAAATGCCATTTATTTTGTGAAAAAAGGAGCAAGGCTTTTTTTTTTAACTAGATTTATCTGACAGAGCCCTCTCTTGACTTGGACCTTACAGATGAATTCACAGACACAGGCATTTTGCAGAGCTGTACAGCAGAAAGCAGCTGTCACCTGAGGAAATTGTTGGAAAGGAAAACCCATCCTTCTGAAGTATCTTTGCTTTTCATAAACCAAGGTTTTCTGACTGCTTTCTTATGCCTTCACTTGCCCAAGTTTTCCTTCTTTGTGCTCGCTCTTGCACTTGCATAATCAATAGCACAGCTTTCATCAACTTCAACAAATGGGAAGACCAGACCTACAAAACTCCTCTGGCTGTGGGGTACAGTGCACTCACCCACAGTAATTGGTCTGTGTGGAAGAAACAGCTGAAACAAGCAGTGCACTTGGTCCTTTTAATCGCAGTTCTATGGTGTTAGAGACGGGCAGGGCTGTAAGACATGCCAGCCTTGGATCTTGTTTAATCTGCAGGCTCTAGGTGGGGAATGTCAAATGGAAACCTGTCCTTGTTGCAACCCAGCAGCACCAGTCAGCATGGGCCTGTTTTTGTGGCTGGCATCTCCTTGGCTGTTCTGTAGGCTCTACTTTCTGTACAGTAGCTAGAGATCTGTGAGGCTATGTATAGGCGACTGCCATGCCATTAACATTTATTTTTTGGATGTGTCTTTCCTTAAATTTCTGTGCCAAAAGCACTTGCATCACCCTATCTAGGAATAATTCTTATGGTAAAAATAGCTAAATCTTCCTGTGCTCAGTTGTATTTTCTTTAAAAGTGCATTTAATGTGGCTTGAACACCTCTAAGCTGAGAAAAATGGTACATCTTTCACTGTCTGGTTTGTGAAAGCTACAGCAGCCCTGGTGCAGGCTCCCTGTACTCACTGTGCAGGTAAAAGCACAGCACACCTTGTGTCACCCTGTAAGTCCCTTACAATCTCACTAGTTTAATACTGATGAAAGGAGTAGCACAGAGGCTACAACCGCAGTTCCCTACAGGCAGGGTCTCCAAGAAGGGGATGGAAGGAGCGGTGGAATTGCTGCTTATCATAAAGCAGGCAGGAGTGAGATGTGGCGATGACTGTCTTGAGGTCAAGGCAGACTGAAGGGAAGGTGCTATTGGTGAGTGCCAGTTTCTCAAGTGAGGGCTGACCCCAGGAAAATTGGAAACAGAAATGCTAATAAAGATGGCACAGCTTTCTTTGAAAGCTTTGCTGTACTTGGAAGCTGATTTCCCAAATGTCGTTTCTTTTGCCTCCTCTGAGTTGCAGTGTATTTGGTTGGCTTTTACAGAAGACAGGGACAGGTCCATTTCATTCTTGGAAAAGTGATTCCAGATATCTATGCTAGTGTCCTGTCAGCTGAGCACCAGAGCATCCTTTGGAAAGTGTGCTGGCATTTCTGGCAGGGAGAACAGTGCTGGTTCAAAGTGCCTCTTCTGGCAGCGATGGAAGAGGGAGGCATTCATCTGGCAGCACAGCCCAGCCCGGTGGTAAGTGATCATTACAGACGTGCTCACTACTGCGTGTCTTTGAGATGATTTTACTCTTTTGCTTCCCTGTTTTGTCTTGCCAGATGAGAACACGGCTTCTCACAGTAGAACATGGATTTTAGCTGCATGTGCTTGGAGTCCTCTCGCAAGCGGCTGGTTCAAAGCTGCATGTGCTGACTGGGGCTCTGTTGCTGCCTGTTGGAACAGGAGCCGGGGAGAGGTTTCGTCTGCTTTCTCTCAAAGGAGGCTGTAATTTGGGTCTTGCTCCCTACTTAGCTGCCAGTTTTTATTAGGCTTAGAGGCATTCACCTAGAGACCTTTTACTCTGCCAGTTTTGTCTGAAACCAGCCAACGGGTTCAGAAATGAGGTTGAAGGAGTATTAACAGCACATGGATAGGCAGATGGCACAACTGTATACGTTTCATTTCCTGAGGGAAACCAGACACAGCTTTCCATCAAAAACTTGCAGTTTTGAAACATTTAATGGGAAGTCATTCGAAGTGAACTTCTATAAATTGCAGAAACTTCAGTGTAATGCCTTAGTCTTTGTGCACAGTTAAGTAGTGTATGAATAATACATATTTTTAAAATAACTATCTTAAGTGACTCACATTTTGCTGAATTTAGGATTGCCTCTGTGCTGGCATTCCCCTTCTGTGAAATGGGAATAGCACTATCTCTTACCTCCTGTCAGTACTGTAGATTTAACTTCACAAAAATTCTGTAAGAAGTGCTCCTGAAAAGCTGACAAGGAAAAGGAATTTTGTTTACAAACTAGAATTTACCTGTAGTGCAGGAAGAAGGGTCAAATGCTAGGCAATAAAACAAAGATTACATGTCTGTCAAACTGAAAGCTGCCTGTTCTGTGCACTGAATGAGGCTGGAGTCCTATGGAAAAAAACAGTATGTGGTCACATAACTAAAGACACCGAAATAATGCATTCTTACAAGGTGGTTTAGCTAACGTTGTATAAATCGCACTGGTTCTGGCACTTCCTGATGCCCGAATTCTCGGCTTTTTTACTTTAACACTCTTTCAAGCTTCTTTGCATGCATGTCTGTATACCAGCTAATTTCTTCCTCCCTTACAGAATTGCCTGTCTATGCAGCAAATACAGGGACATGGTCTGGGTAATACAGAAGGTCGGCAGCAATGATTCAATTTTAGTTAGCATTTCCATCTTTTTTTTTTTTTTTTTGTTTACCTCTGGGTTAATTCCCCTTGTGCCTGAAGTTAACGCATACTCTGTGATTGAATTTTTTCAGTCTTCCAGGAAGTGGCCCTTTCCACTGACAATCTAGCAGGATATAGTTATCCTGTGTCAGCATCACACCAAGAGCTCTGCCTTTAAATACAGCCTATCATATGATCTACATCAGTCAAAACCATGTCTATCCAGATGATCAATAGCAGAGAAAAAAATGGAATTCATTTAGCCAGTCTGTGAAATATCTACCTGTCCATAAAGCAGTTCCAAAACCGTAACTGTTCCAGTGAAATTTTGCAAAAATCTCTGTAAAGTACCAGGATCACCACCAATCTTCTGCTTCCTCCTACCCAACATGCTGGATGCAGAAGCTGTGTACAATTCTTTTGCATTTCTTAGTTGGAAGTGGTTGTACACTGCATTGATATGATAAGAAATATCTGAGAAACTGCATGCCACAGATATACAGCTGCTCTGTATACAATTTTTTTTTTTTTTTTAACTACACAGATCATGGATTTCAGGAATGAATAACTCAGTGTCCCACCCGGCTTCTTTTATGTCAACAGTTTGCTCAAATCACGAGACAACATCTCCAAAATGCAGTGAAAGAATCAGTCTTTGGTAGCGTTCCCCTAACTGACTTTGACAAATGGCTTGTCATCCTGAAAACATACTCTACGATTCCTCAGTGTATCTGGAGTGCTACCAAATATGTCTAGTCTTCCATGAGAGCTTAGATCTCCCTGGGGCTAGCAAGCCTCATCAACTTTTTAAACCTGAGTTTTGGAGATCAGCTTGCCATGAAAGGAATGATAAATAATGTGCAGGTCTGACGCAGAAAGGAGTTCTTGTGTTCTTCTTGGGGTGCAGTCAACATGCAATGAGATGTTGCAAACACAGGATTTCAGTCTTGCAAATCAATTAACTCATCTGTGGCTGAGGCCTGGATGGACTGTGAACGAGAAAATCTGTGTCAATGTATGTCTGTAAAAACCTGTAAAAGTTTTCTACAGAGATTAGATAGAACACACCAGATGAAACCTTTCTTACTGATGCAATAGTCGTCTCTTCTGCAGTGTTAAATGCTAATTTCTGCAGTATTAAATGATAGTGTAGGAGTGTTGTTTGTTTACAATCCTTGTACTTGATATCATAGGATATTTAAAACACAAACAAAACCCACAAAGCAACCTGCAATTGGATTGCTGACACCTGGAAACAAGAATGCTCAATACCTAGGCACTCTCGGAATCTCTGTTTTTGGTTTGTCAGCATTTTCATAGTATGTGCCTTTCAGGTGAGTGATAACTTCTGAAACATTGAAGAACAACTCTTACCTGTTTAAAGGACGTAACTGTTTTATTAAGGACTTAAATTATGTGCTCGGAAAATAACCTTGCAATCATCACCCTGTGCCGCTGAGATATAGTAGAACAAAGACAAGCTTTGAGATTTTATCATCCCACTGCTTGCTGTTCTCTCTTATTTGGCTTCATCTACAGAATGGCATGAAGAGGAAGAAAAACATTAAAACCAGCAATAGTTTTCTATGTTCAAGTCTTTAACTGAGCAGGAGGCCCCGTCTTAGAACCATGATGTCAGTTACATGTGGTAGATGAGAGGAATAGGTGGTAGGAATCTCACATGAGAAAAAATTATTCTAAGTAAAGATTGAGTACAGCTGCTCTCTTCTATTCCAAAGAATGTATCTGTCTCATGGGGGCTGTTGTTTATTAGGATTATGCTGAAACACATTTTGTCTGTTGCTTTTGTTCCTCCTTTCCTTAATTCCATGTGCAAGCTTCTCTATTCTCTTTTGAATGAGCACATGCCCCAGGATGCTGGAGTGTTCCAAGCCATGGATATTTAACATTTTCATGCACAGTGCAATCCATAGAGAAGTAAATGGTGACATAAAGAGTCAAAATAGTAGGAAATTAGGTACTTTAGACAAGATCTTCAAGTGTGACTGCTGACTCTGTGGTACTCAAATGCAGATACTTTAAAAGCATAGATCATCTAATGTCTAAAAATTGTCTTTCTGTGCTTTCTCTAAGCTGGTATCTAGAACTGAACAGACACCCTGAAAGTCTCTGTGCTCTACTGTTTTCTAGCAAAAGCTTTTATCTTAAAAGTGAATAAAAATGATGCAAGGTTAATCTAAAAAGGAGAATATTGCAAAGGCTGAAAAAAGTTTGGAGCTTTCCAAAATTCATCATCGTCTACACATCTGAAAATGACTACTGTTTTGCCCTTGAAACAGCAGATAGGCTAAGTTATTAACTAAAGCTTTTATTAATGGGGGAAAGAGGGAATGTAGACACCATAAGAGCCTTCTGTTCTCATTACTGAAGTAGTATCTCCTTTGTTTTTGTAATCTTTGTAAGAGTAAAAGGTGCAGCTTCTAGATAAGAAGCGATATCTAGTTAAAGATGCACCATCACTTCTGCCTTTCCAGGGCATTATTTCAAATGAAGAGACAGTGTCTATATGCTCTCTGCGAAGAAAGGTCAGGCCATCAGCCACCTTGCTTGTCTCATACCGGGCAAATGAATCACGACCAGATTGCTGCTGCCTCACAAGTTCCTCAAACATTTTGCCCCTTCTGTTGCCAATTAGGAGCACATATACGTCCTGTAAACTGGCAATTCCTCTTCACATTATGTTGTATGTACAATAGCTGTTTTTTCCTCTCTGCTGATTCTCTGTCCATATGTCTGATGTGCTTCTTTCTCAAGTGCCCCAAGAAATACTTTGGGGAACAAAGTTATCCTGCAGAATCCTGGGATGTGCAGATGACCGCTGTTTTGATTAAACTGTCTTTCTGCTTCCTTAGAAGTCAGGCTACTAGAAGTATGGCAAATCAACTAAGACAGCAGTTTGCACAGTCATGTGTAACATGAAGGCAGTGGGCTCCTGGGCAACCTGCATGGTGTACCAGCTTTGTTTCCAGCCTTAGGTGCACCATACTACATGCCTTCTGGTTGGTTCTGGTTGTTGTGATGAACAGGTAGATCCTTACCACTAAGACTTCTTAAGTGGGAGTCTGGATTAATTGATCGTCCTGTGAGAGTGAGACTTACACAAAATAATGGCTGCTTATTTCAAACTTGAAGCATGCTTTCCAGAAGAATGTGTTTAAGTTCGCTGTGAATTAAGAATGGCATAACACCAAAGATGAAGATGACATTTTGAGGCAAGGAATCAAAACTGACAGCCTCCAAAAATAAGTTAAAGGGGTAGGTGGCTTGTCATAGTGCCAAGAAGCAATGATAGGTGATCATGTTCCTTGATGGAAGTTGAGTATTGAGGAGCAGTCAACAGAAGAAGAGATGGAAGGCAGTAACCAAGGTGAATAGGAAAGTGCTTATAATTCACCAAGACTTTTTTCCTTATTAACAAGCCAAAACAAACCCCTCCCATTCCTTAACAGCAATAGCTATGAGACTATATTTCTAAAGAAACCCAGCAGTATATTGGAAGCTTTCACTGTATTTTGGAAAGGTTAACTTGCACAGTGTTCCTATAAACTGAAATGAATTTTATCTCCATATTACACTTGAGAACTAAGGCATAGAGGGGTGACAGCATGAGGTGATATTTTTTTTTTTTTTTTTTTAAGGTCACACAGAGTATAACTCCCTGGCATGGGCATGGTCCTTAGCTAATAGCTCTAAATGACTTGTTAGTGCTGATTTCTGTTCTACCACCTTATGGCAGGAGAGCTAGCTCTGACTGTATGGCACTGCAGCATGCAAAGTTGATTGTCAGTCTCATAAATGCATACCCAAGGTGCTTTATTTCACTACTGGTGTTCAAAAGGGGTTGTTGCTTGCATTATAGTAAAGACTGGGGATCTAAATATCACTTGAAATCACACTGTGAAAAGTTTTTTATAAACACAGTAAAAGTTGGCTGCTTGTCGTAAGGCTTTTATACATATGAACTGAAAACAGAAGCAATGTCTTCATTTTACCAAGGGGCTGTACCATACATTGCCACTAACCGGCATCTTTGCTTGGATGTGGATTTTCACACTGGCTGCAGAGCAGTTAGGATTCGCCTACTCAATTAGCAGTGTAACTATATGTTATAGGCAGAGCTCTCTTCAAATACAGTAAAGTGAGGTATGTATGCCCTGTAGGTGTAATTGTTACATGGGACATAGCACTTGGAACTAATTGCATGTTCTGAAGAATTTTCCTAGGGATACCAACTACTAGAGGAATACCAATCAATTCACGGGGTGACAGAGGCATTAATCAGAGTTGTTGCTGCTTCTACATTGTACAAGGACTCGTCTGTTTGAGATAAATTATGCACATAGAGAAGAGACTGTTAGTATCCTTCATGATATATGAAGGAGAAAAGACTACAGTCAACTCCCAAAATTTGAAAATTATTTTGTATTTAAGAAATTCCTTATTTAAAGATTAGTAGATCCTAAATATTGCTGAACCTTGTGGCTGTTCTGTTTGAATCAGTTCCTCTTTTGCTTGCATTTATTTGCTCAACCACAGCACTCAGTGCTAGCCATTGACTGCACAAGCGTAAGTGACTATTTCTTTTTGTGCTTAAACCATTCATTGAAGATTTTACTTTTTTTCTTAAAACAAACAAAAATTAGATGTCCAGTTTCATTTGAAATCCAGTGGATGGTGGATGTCAATTCCCTTAGGCTTCTTTGAAAATCCCAATTGCTCTGCCATGTGACAATTATCTAATGTCTGTCTTTCAGCTAATAAATAAAGCTAGGGGACAAACAGCCTGCGTCCTCCTTTAACACCAAGGAAATGGCATCTTTCCATGCACCTTTGGGAAATTTGTGCAGGCAGAAGTGATAGTAAACAACTAGAAAGGCCAAAATATGGGTGTCTTTTGATGTTTGTCCATTTTTTTTCCTACATACACATAAGATGTTTACATACGTGTGGAATGTTTTCCTGTAAATTTAGTAGCAATAACATGCCAAGGTGATATCTCCAATACAGTCTCATACGAATACAGTCTTATACCATTACAGGGGCGTGTGCAGTGCTTAGCAAAATATTTGTGGATCTGTTTTTATACCTTTGTGTAAGAAATCCAGATCATAGTCATAACTTGTCAAAGAGAAGGAAGATTTGGTAGCCAAATCTAGGAAAAAACAGAAAAGAATCATGAAAATTTAAAAACCGTAGAATCATTTGACATTGCTTTGGAGGTTAAGTGGCAAAAAAGTGTGCTTCCTTCCCTCTGTCCCCAGAAGTCTATGCTCCAGAATGGAGATCGTTACTGAAAGTCACAGAGGAGCATAGGGCATAGCATGTCAAGGAGAGATAATGATTTATGGGAGAGCAGCAAATCTTCTTTCACACAAAAGTGAGAGAGATGGGGAAGAGCTGTAAAAAGAATAAGGAATATATTATATAAATGCTTAATGCATTCTGCCTTGTCTTTGTCAAGAAGGTCAAATGAGATACATACATCTCCATCTCCTCACCTTACCTTTTTCTCCTTTTCTTCCTCTGTGCTCTCTTAAAGTGACTGATTCATGCTAGAGGAAAAAAAAGATACTGAGATATAACTGACTTTGAAATAAGTTTTAAAAAGGGAGATTAAGACGTAACTGGTGTAATTTATGTGCTTAGATGCCTTAGTTTCTTTTTCTGAGTTGTAGATATGAAAAATGTACAGTATGTGCTAGCAAAAAACAATTCCAGTCTTTGTCTATAATCCTTTTCAGGCTGACTCATTTATTTGGATAAGTAGAGGTTGTGAGAGTGTGAGTTCTTTATGTCTACCCATCTTCTATGTGGGCGGTCACAGCTCGGTAAGAGGGATGGATACAATTACAGAGGATCAGTTCAATGGTTTTATGCTAAAGACAACCAGGCAAAAAACTTCCAGTTTTTGATGTTGTTTCTGCCTCTTTCAGTCCCACATTCAGCAGCTGCCCAGCAAAATCGTGTTGGGTAACTTCCTGGGTTCTGTGTTTTCTTAATGTTCATATACTACTAGTCTGTAGAGGTCCCAGAAACCGTGAACACACGCAAACAGACACACATTTTTTTTCCCTCAAATGCTGTATTTAAATCATATTGGTTAGATCATCAGCTGGGTGTTTGTGTTTCTAACTCATGAATCAGGATGAAATCTAGTCCTGTGTGACTTCTCACAGCTGGGATCCTGAAGTGCATCATTCATGCATAAAAGAAAGTTAAATTTGGTTTTGATATAGGAATACGATCATTTTAACAGAGAAGTAGTGATTGTAGAAGAGGGAAAGTAAGCTTTTCATTCTTCAGTAATTCACATAATAAGTTTTGAAAAATTAAAGCAAAAATTGTCCTAATCTGTATGTTACTTGTGAGGCATGTGTTATGAAAAAAGTGGTCCAGCCTAAATCCTGCTTCTCCTACGCTATACGCATACCTTGGCCTTTCAGTCTTTCGTCTTAAGAGCATGGTTGTGTTTGTGCAATAGAGGGTTAATTGATAATCATTGATATAGTTGACGGTAGGGTGTGATGAGTCGCTATGTAAGAAAGTTCAATTTGTGTTTGTAACTGCTCCGTGCCTCCTGTCTGTAATGTAGCAAACATACCTGTGAGATGCTCAGATATGAGGGAAGGTGAACAATCCAAGGTCTCAGCTTTGTTTCTGCCATTTCTCTGCATTTTTTTAATAGGCAGAGGGAATTTTTTTGTGAGATGATAAGGTGGGACTGTCTTTCAGATGGGCTCATTCTTTCTGGTGGAGGAGGATGTATGTTTTTAACAAAGGTAAGCAAGAGGTCAGAGAAGAGGATCACCAATAACAAGGAATTTCAGCTGTTAGCTTTTACGGTTCAGAGTAATGTCAGAACCACAGACCACCATTAACTTTCACTTTGTAATGGAGCATAATACTAGCCAGGGATGGGATGCTTGGTTAGCATATGTCAGAGTGATTAGAGAATTCATATGAAAAGTACAGCTCTTAATTAGCTGCAGTCTAAAGGAAATGAATGACAAACTATCTGTATAATTCATGACCTGCCTCTGTTAATTTGATGCTGTGATGCATGAAGTTCAACTCCCCCTGTTTCTTACCAGTCATTGAAAAATTGTTTATACTCATGCATCTCTGAAAGGACAGAGACACAAATGAAGAGGAAGTTGTAAACTCTGACAAAGAATGAGATGAGCAAAATGTTCTTAAACTATCATCCGTTGTCTCTCCTGTTTTAAATCATGAGCAAAAGAGATGCTGCTTGCATAAGGAGTTGTCCTCAAGATGTTATCAGAGTCTTGATTAGAATGCAGTCGGTTCTTAAGCCAGCCTTTCTATGAAAGTGCAATCTGGTGTAACAGGTATTCGCATTAAATATCGCATGCTGCTGAAGAAGTCAGATGTCTTTGCAAAAGACTAAGAGCTTGTCTTTCTGAGCTAAGGTAAATCACTTTTTAACTTACCTGACTTTAAAAAGACCACAGAATTGTGCTGGAATCTTCTCAGGGACACAAAGGAACATTGCATCCCACTCTGAAATAGTGAACAATCTAGCTATGTTCTTGTTATCCTTTCAACTAAGACAGAAAAGTAATAATTTGGGGTTGGAGTTACTTTATTGATGAGATGCTTTTTATACAACTTTGGTAAGTGTAAAAAGGAAATCTTGTCACTCACTGTTCATGACTGTAAATGAGAAGAATGTGAGGAAGTATTGATGGGAGAGAGATTTCTGAGGAATGCTTTTTTTTCCTATTTCAAGCCTCCTCAGACTTTTTAGTTTAGTGTCTTGTTAAACTCCTCCTCTCTACCAATATTCTGGCATAACACCATTTCCATACCATTCCAACCTTATCCCAACATCAGCTCCCATATTGATTGAGAAACAATTTAAGTTTCTAGGAGTGCTAATTGTTCCATTTTTATTTTTATAGGAAAAATTTAAATAAAAATCCCACATCATTTTTCTGTGAGATAATGAGGTAAAACTTACTATCCATCTGTTGTACACACATTTCAGAAAGCAGATTTTTATTATGGTAACGCTACAAAGGCCCTTGAAAACTGCAGGACTGGCTTGGTTTAATGTAGCTGCAGCCTTTTACTTCAGGTTTCATCTTGTGATCCTCCCAAGGCAATGACAATAATTGCATCCATCTTTTGGCACATCGTGAAACCCTAGTAAACACTCTTACTGCTTTAGTCTGGCCTGTTTCTCCAAGATAGGCAGCACGCATATGTGGACTTGGAGAAAGGAGACTGAAGGGAACAGATGCTGGATCCTGTGGAAATGGAGCTGTACCTTCATGCTGCTGTTTCTCTTCCTCAGCTCCCTCCCTCCAGCTCCACCTCTGCCTATGAAGGCAGTTTGAAATGCAAATAACATTTGTGTTACCCTTTGATCTAATTTCATCTGAGTAATTTCTCATCATGTTATAAAACACTCAGACTGAATAAACCAGTAATTAGACATCATGACTGGAGTTAGGTGTAATTAGCTATTTAAAGGAGAGCTAATAATGCTGTTAATGGAATTTCTCATTGTGGGGAGGGAAGGGGGATAGTGTTAAAATATGTTTATATGAAACTCCAGTTAATGCATAGAATTAGCACTCTACTGATTTTGTGTGTTTTGTTCTGTGATTCTTCAGATAAAAGATGCTCTGTTTTACTGAGAGATTAGCTCTAACTTTGGTTTATGGGAAACTGTTTCTTGTTAACTTAATGATAATATAATTTTTCTGAGCTATGCAGCTCACACTGCAACTACTGCTGGCTTCCAGAGTGGATTTTTTTTGTCTGATCATTTTATGTTGGTTAGGAAAATGTCTGATCATGTAGCCTGCCTCCCATGGGAGGAGACATTTGTACATTATATATGAAACCTGCCTTAGAGAATGTTTTTACATCATGTATCTTGAGCCAGCCTGGAACGTACTGAACAAACAGAGGCAACCAACCTCGCTGAAAAACCATTTTGCATAATATGACTCTCCCTGGCTGTCTTCCTCACTCTCCTTGAAGCAAATTAATTGAAAGTGTTGCCTAGTGATGGGTAGTGCTTCTTCTAGCTGTACCTGAAAAAAGCCTGGACTATTACTGCTTTTGATTTTCTGTTTTGCTTCCCACTATGCTCCTAAATTTCATTTGGCAGTAAGTGATCCTCTCTATTTTAAAAATTCCGTGTATAATTTAGTCCATTTATGTATCAAATGGCTGTGAGTAGATATATTTAACTCCAAAAGTGCCATAATTTAATTCAGGAAGACATTAGCCTTTGAGGGTCATTTTTTTCCATTTAAGAATGTAAACAAACAAAACAAAACAAACAAATGAAAACCACATTCAAAATCATTATAAAAGAAGTTATTTCTGTTTGTTTTGAAAAGTTCTTTCAGTAACTATTTGAAAACGTCTTGGAACCCCTTAGTCAAAATACAGAAAATATGTAGGATCACAGGATAATTCAGGTTAGGAGGGACCTCAGGTGGTCTCTAGTCCAACCTCTTGCTCTAAGCAGGGTCTGCTATAAGGTCAGACCAGGTTACTCAGTGTTTTATGCCATCTGATCTTAAAAACCTTGAGAGATGGAGACCACACCTCCTCTCTGAGAAACTTGTTCTACTGCTTGACTGTCCTGGTCATGTAAAAGCTTTTCTTTATATCCTGTTTGAACACGTCTTGTTTCAACTTGTGTCCTTCATTTCTTGTCCTCCTACCATGGACCAACGTGAAGAACCTGGCTCTGTTGTCTTGATTACCTCTTTATAGGTATTGGATGGTTGATGTTAGGTCTCTGTAAGCACAAGACACTGGTGACAAGGATTGTGATTACTGCTCATGCTGGCTCCTCCAAACAAGAAAA
This sequence comes from Anseranas semipalmata, assembly GCA_013399115.1. Taxonomy (NCBI): domain Eukaryota; kingdom Metazoa; phylum Chordata; class Aves; order Anseriformes; family Anseranatidae; genus Anseranas; species Anseranas semipalmata. Next base: position 1,163,819 of record VXAA01001080.1, read on the forward strand.
AGTTTAAAAGAAGAAGAGGAGAAGGGGGGGGGGGGGAAACCTCCCTTAA
>VXAA01001080.1:1163893-1215233 GCA_013399115.1 Anseranas semipalmata
GCGGGGGGGGGGCGAAACCTTCCTTAAAAGAGGGTTAGGTGAGAAATGTGCCCACAGAAGCTCCTGACTGTTTTTGAATAGCATCCAAAGAGTTATCAAACTGTAGCTTTTTTTTTGCGAAGTAATAGCTTAAAAATAGTAGCACTAGAGGAAAGGAAAATGCTAGTAGCAAGATTGGAAAGATCACTTTTCTATGATAGTGCTTCCTATGATAAAGAGCTAACAAGCCTCCTGAGGGCTTGGTGATAGAAATAAATGTTTCAACTGTAGGATCTTAGGGGCTGGGACCATATTTTATTCTGTTTAATGGGAGTGAGGGCTTGAACTACTATGATACAAATTATAGTATTAGTAGAATTGTTACTTCCTAAAGTAAATTGTACTGTGAGTTTGACCAGAACAGTGTGAATAATTCCTTGAAAATAAAGCAAGGATCCGTTCAAACTATGAATCTTCACTGACTTTTTTTTTTTTTTTTGATATAAATCTCTGCCATTAGTCTTCTCAAGTTCTTTCAAATACAGTTGACAGATCCAGCTGTGGGCCTGCTACTTCAGGCTCCACTAGTTACTTCAGCTGTAATCCAGCTACTTCAGGCTCCACTAGTGTGTGTTGTTTTCCACTGGAGCCCGTAGGGAAGGAAGTTTCTCTTTCTTATCCTCTGTGCTCTGAAAGCTAGTTGTAGTCCAGCTGTTCTCCCCTGTCTTTATGGGTTGTCTTTTTTTCTCTGTTAATTCTTCCTCAAGGATTCATGGATGGAGAGTACACCATAAAATATCGAGCAAAGGACAGGAGAGACAAATTTGTCCTGAACCTTCTTCAGGAGAATCCCTGCTCCTTATCTGTAGTTTTTGAATGACAGCTATTGCTAGTCAGAGGTCCCTGGCATAAGAGAACTAACTGAAATCACATGCTTCGTCACAGCCGATGACTCGGAAGTGGGTGCTGACAAGTCTTGGCCGCTAGAAATTACTACAGCATCAGATTCACCAGCTCATTGAAACTAGTTTTTTGGGCAGGGATTCTGAAGTTATCACAGAGAGGCAGAGTGGTTTTTTTTTTTTTTTTTTTTTTTTGTTTGTTTGTTTGTTTTTTGTTTTTTTGTTTTTTTTTTTGTTTTTGATTAAAGAGATGTCATGCAAAACAAACTTTTTTTTTTTGGCATTAAAACCAAATTCAGTTTTTAATGAAAATGTGAGGACAATAGATGGCAGGGCAGGAGGTTGAGCTAATTTTTGTAGAAAACATAGAGTTGGGAGTATTTTAGAACAAAGCAGAGATATCTGGGTCCTGTGGAAAAGTTATTTAATAACTTAATCATACATAGAAATAGGATTCAGTTTCAAGTGAAAGCTACATCAAACCTAAAATCATAATCTCTTTAAAACATAAACACTGAACAGCAACCAGAAAATGACTGAGCCTCTTCTATTTATGTTTTTAAAAAATCAATTTAAATACCATCTGTCTGATTTTGCAAAGCAGTGAAGAGGAACCAGTATGAAAACACCAGTCGGTGTTTTGTACACCTTCCAAATAGCCTATAGCTGCAGATAATAGAAAATGCCACATTCACCTCCATTTATAAGGTGGTGTATTTTTTCCAGGAGAGCTGCCCGACAGCTCTCTTGTCCTGTGTTCAGGGTCAAACTGTCACGAAGCATGGCACAGACTGCTGAGTGAGGCATGCTGGCAGCCCCTCTCCCATGCCATCAAGGGGATGGTGAAGGTCAGTGCTTGGCCACCCTGTTGGGAAGGGCAAGTGGCACTGTGCTCACAGGGCATGTGTGGCAGCCCCTGGTCATGCATTTGGCCTAGGGCTGCTGGCTGGAGCAGTCCCTGAGCCTGCTGTGTGGTCATCTCTGCTTGCTTGCTGCAGGAGCTGTCTGTTGGCAGTGGCAGTGGTAGAGGCAGGCAAGTATCTCATGCCCTCCTGCTTGGCTTTTTGCGATCTCCCCTTAACACTTCCCTGGCTTGTCATTTCACTAATGGAATGAATCCTCCATTCCACCGTCTCTGCTCTCCGGAGGAGAGCAGCAGCTGGGTAATAAGCAGTGATGCGCTTGATGGTAAGCCCAGGCCAGAAGTTCAGCCACTCTCATTTAGCCAGTGTGGCATTGGCTGCATCTCCTAGGTCCCGTCAATAGGAGTGGCATATAGAGCATTGAGTGCTCCAGACTAGAGCTGCAAGAGAAAGCTGAAGGGAACCCAAGAAACTACTCACAGGTCTTTTGGCACTAAAGCATGTCTAACTACAGAGAGATGGTTCATCACCACAATTCTGGTCAAATAAGGAGCCCAGATGAATTTACCATAGCTAATGCACCAGAGGACAGTTCTACGGTTAGCATGAGAAAACCACTGAAGAGTCCTTCCAGTAAATGAAAACAAACCTTGTGCTGGAAAGAAGTAAAGCCAATATCTTCTAGTCATTAAAAAAAATCAATTTTTAATTTATAGTCTGAAGACATTAAATTGTGAGTGAGAGATTAAACCAACTTTAACAAAAATGAAAAGGAAGAGAGCTAGAAATTGTTCTTCAAAACCTCTTTCTGTAGCTCTTCTCTAATTTGGAATACTGAACTGCTGAAATGTTGTTGGTGGTGTAATTTCAGACACACATTTAGTTTTTGTAAATATTTAATTTATAGAGCTCCAGTAGAAGCTGAAATCAATCAACTGAACATAAAACAAAAAGCAACCAGTCATCATTTTGTAGACCCTGTTTGGCAAAAAACCTTCCATGGTTGCATAGATTAAGAAGTGTGGGAGTTGAAAATTAATTGGGATCTTCATTAGCCTAGTATTTTAATGCAAGTCTCAAAAAAAAAAGAAAATGCAGTTGATGCCATGTTAGAGGAAATTTGAGAAGAGGGGAATGCAAAAAGTAAACCTGAAAAAAAGGTAAATCCATTTTTTTTTTTTAAATGTCGTGTTGTTTCTGCTCCAGTTGCATCCTGCAGTCCCCCAGCCTGCTTTTCAGGTATCACAAATAATAGTTTCTACAAATTCTTGAGGGGAATAGACACAGTGATGGTGGCAGAGGTTCTCTGTAGACTTTCCGTACATTAAGTTGTTTGTATTGCCTTGTGCTTTAGAGTAAATAATTAAATACTGAAGAGAACAAATAATTCCAATCATAAAAAACCCTTTTTCCTATCAACACTACTTTATTGCACACAAATCCATTCCTTCAGGTCCCCGGTATTTTTTTTTTCCTCTTTCCTGAATTGCTTACGGTCTTTCAGCACCTCTGTGATAATGAATAACGATAATGATGATGATTATAATGAAACTGAGTGCTTACAGCAGGCTGGAGAGAGAGGAGAGTGATGTGATTGGAAAACCGCTATCTAGCCCTACATTCTTTCAATATTTTCTGCTGTTGTGCAGCTGAATTTTGCATCTGATTTGCTGTCTTTTTATGCTCTTGCATTTCTTTCACTGCAGTTTCCTCTGCATCTATTCCATCGAGCTTTATATTTGATGTGTTTCCTGTATGATGAACCATGGATTTTTTTTTGACTTAATCTCTTTCCTGTGTTTCCACCTGTATCAGCCATGTTTCTTCAGTGTACTCTTGTCATTGTCTTTTATTCAGGTTTTCCTTGTTAGGATAATCTGCCAACTAGTAAAACCACTTATAGATGTTGCTTTTTTCTACTGCAGTAACATTTTTCATGCACCATGGTGAGGCATTTTGTTCCCTGCAGCATAGTGCTGCCACCAGTCGTGCTGAAGTTCCTCATTGAATCAATCCCATCCAAAGTGAGACTGGGAAAATGACATCCTTCACCCTACAAGTTGCTGAAACTATGCCTACCACTTTCTCATAGTAAGATCGACAGACTAAAATACGGGTCTCTGCAGAACTTGAAAACCTGGAGATGAAAGAGGTGTTAATTTTTTGCCTTTTTTTCATCTCCTTGCCACTATGTTTTCTATGCCACTATGCCCTTTCCTTCAGCCTCAAATGCTTTTGCTGTCGTTCCATCAGGTTGGGAAAGAAAGAAGCAATTGCTAAAACTGGAATGATGTAGTTAAACGTTTTACAAAACATCACACTGTAACTGCAACAGCCATTGAAGCTTTTCTTTCTAATAAGCATAAGTAATTAATAGCTACCTGGGAGCAAGTTTCAGATTAATTAAATTCCTACCAAAATTTCCAAAGTACTCCTTTGACCAAATATTCAAGGTACCTCATTGTAACTTGAAAGTAAGGTAGGAAAGTGTTATTAGCTACAGTGTAGATAGCAATAACGTTAGTAACTTCGGTCTTTCTTCCACCATTTTCTTGTGCTTTTTGCTGTTGTCTAGGAAAAGGAGAAAAAATAACACTTTGCAATGGATAAGGCTGTATTGATTTCTATTTCCTACATTATCCTGTTGAATAATTCAAAATGGTATAGCCGTATCTTCATTAAAATCATACTATAGGAAGGAAAAATAACTGAATTCTCTTACTTTGGCCATTCAAATGGATAAACCCTAGGTTTTTAGCCATCTGTTAAATTATTTATCCAAATGTGCAGAGTGAAGAAATGAAAGTAGACCTCAGAGAGTTTTGCTGTTGACCTCCTTGGGACACCACTGATTTTATCAGAATTATGATTTTTTTTCTGCAGTCCATACTGTGTCATGTAGAGTACTGATCGGTTGCATCAACAGTGACGGCTAAAATTTGCTGCTTAAAGCGTTGCAAAAATACAGTGATAAGCACTGAATTTTCTGTTCCCAAATAGAGCTGTTCTTCCAATTCATTTTCTCCACAGAATATGAGCGTAGGTTCTTTTTCTACCTTGTAATACAAGGATTTCCTGTGTATTTTATTCCAGGGATATTGGTTTTTCTTCTTTGACTCTTGAAACATAAATTAATTGCAGATGTCTGCATAGTTATAGTACCTATTGAATAGTGGTTTAGGAATAGCTAGATCAACATGATAGCCTACTCGCTTGTAATGTCTTTAAAGCAGCACTGGCAATATATGTACGAGACCTTTTTTTCCCAATGTTTTTGTTTTAGGTGTTTAACTTTCATCCTGTCTATCAAACAAGAAAGATGAGACGAGTGTGAGGATTACATCACTGCAAATGATGAGGCTTTGAGGAGAGTGTCTGCCCTTATCCCCTAAAATCTGTCTTGGGAGGATTTCTGTAATCTCTCTGAAATCCTGGATTTCCAGAACTCTTCACAGAACTCAGTAAAACCTCTCCCTGTCAAGAGCTGTGCAGACTGGCAGTCACGTTGCTCCTCTGCAATCTGGTTTTATGCTGTTAATAGTTCCTCTACAATTCCTTACATCATCATGCATTTTTTAAAAGTATTTCTAAAAACAGAGTGATCACATGAAATAAATACATAGGAAAATCTACTTTGAAGAGTCTGAAGTCTAGTTTTCAGGTTAGGCTTTTATTTGGAGATGGCATTAGACATTTTGTTTGTTTAAGAATACAGGAAGAAAAAAAAGTTGTAGGCAGAGGTAAAATCTTTTAATAGATCAAATGACAAAGTGGGAAAAATGAGTTTTATACCCAGGAACTTGTCAGAAGAAGGGGTGTTAAGAATAAGCGGTATAACTGTAAGCTTTTCTAATTTGTCCAACCACATCAGCTGGTCTAATACAGCTACTTGCAAACTCTGCCCTTTGTTTAAAGGAAAATTGAATAGCTCATATTCAGTTGAATATCTGCAGTTCCTTTGGGATGATCAAGGCTTTATGTAAAAATCTAATTATTATGTTAATCACTATTCAAATGGCATGGACTAAATACAGAGCTCCAGTTTCAAGGAAGATATCAATCGTTAGATTTGGTTCTGAAATACATGAATTTTCATGGTTTATTGAAAGCAAACCGTCTCTCCTGGGGAAATAAAAATGCCTTGAAAATCAATGAGGTCATTGCAGCTGTAATTTAGTGTTTTGATAAAACTGAAGATTAGCCAGTTAAAATTCTTGTCAATAAGAAACATGAATGATTGTGCAGTTTTCTGCGTGATTGTTGATATGTGTGTATATGTATATATACAATTTTCTTTTGCTCTAGTCACAGAGAAATAAGAAACATTGTTAGCAATGGAAAAGACAGCTTAGAATCAAAGGATGATTAAAAATGATTCTTTTCTTGATAGTGCTATTGTGCTAGGGTAGGAAGAGCCTTCAGAGACTGCATTGTCATGACACTGCAGCAGACAGGCAGTAACAAGTCTAAAAATAACAACGTATGGGTGAAGTCAAAGAATGTGAAGCTGAGTCTCTGCAAGATGTTGAGCAGCTCCTGAGTGTTTGGTACCTGGCAGGGCTGAACTCCTGAACAGTGACACCAGGGTTCTGTTTCTCCACAGCACTTTGATTTTGCCTTCGTCTTTCACAAGTGTTGAAGATGAAACAGTGAAAGAAGCTGAGCTGAAAAAGAAAGTTAGAAATGTGTAAAGTTATGTAGCAAATTGAAAGTGAAAGGGGTCATTGTGTTCTTGATTAGTTGAAAGGAGTTACCTGCAAATGTGAGGTGGAGAGAGAATAGCCCAAAGCTTAGAGCACAAGTATACAACTTGGGAGAAAGAGTCTCAAGACTCCCGACAGATTTCTCATAACTTTAGAATAGCAACTGGGTTTCATGAGGATCAGTCCCATATTTCTAATGCTGAGGTGGAAAAATCTCTTTTCACATCCTTCTGTGGAAGGATAAACGCTTTCCAAACCTACAAGTTGTGCAGAGACGAAGTTATGGCAAGTTTTGTGGGATAACAGTCTAAGCATATCGGAGGTTTGCCAGGTGTGGTATCTGCATCACAGTAATGTCTTTCAGTTTCCCTAGTATGTAACTGTGATGGATAATTTCAGTGACATTCATTTGTATCAACAATAATCCAAGTGCCTCTTGCTTGTCTAGAACTGCTTGCAATAGTGCAGCTGATCCTGTTTGGGTACAGGACCAGCCATCGTGTGTGTGATGAGGTATCAGGTATCACATTTCTGCTGTGATGGAGGACAAGGCCAGTGACTTTTCTTGTGGCAAGATAGGAAAGACCTTTGTTATAAATGTACATTTAGAAGTAACATAACAGTGAACATGCAAGATATAAATCACATCAGTCATTAAGTGGGCTGTCTTAAAGAGGAGCCTTGTTACATCTGCTCTGCTAATAAACCATGCGACATAGGAAGGTAATTGTGGATGGTTACCTGAGAACATTTCTTGGTCCCCTTTTAGGAGAAGAGTGAGATTCTGTATGTCAAGCAGGACTGATCTCCCTCCTCTCCTCCAGATCATTAAGAAAATATTTCCTCCTTGAAGTCAGAACTCAGCTGGCACCTCAGTGATGTTACAGGACATCTGCTTCTGGGGCTGCTGTTTTTCTGATAAAATGGACAGAATCTAGTTTTATGTCAGCGGATACACTGAAAATCCCACGCACTTTACACAGAAAGAGTGCTATTTCCTGTGTTCTGGCTCAATTTCATTTCACACAGTTATTTCATTTCAATTAATGCTTGCAGGCATATGGTGACATAGATTGAAGGATGACTGAAAAGACTGGAAGCATCCTAGAAAGCAGAGAAATAAACAGGGACATTGGTAGATACCATATTTGCTAAAGGATATACCTTTGTCCAAATACAGTCAGGAGACTTTGAGCCAAATTGAAGATGACAAATTCAAAAGCCAATGAGGAAAATGCTCTTAATACAGCATATAAATAACTCCTGCTTCTTGGAAGAAGTGCTGAATTAGATGACATAAGGACTTCCCATTACATAAGAGGAAGCAAAAATATACCTCTCTAAAAGCTCCTCTTCAATTTGACTCAGAGTATTAAAGCACAGACTTCTAACTCATGAAAGCCTTGATTTAGGAGACTGCTTCAGCATGCACCAGTATTTTAGGCTCTAAGTAATTCCATTGACTCCATTAGCAATCCATGCTCACTTGAAGTAAAGCACATGTGAAAGGGTTCTATTAGGTGTTAGCCGAAGAAAACTGTTAATTATATGGCATAAGGAAGACTTTTTCCCTGAGAGCTCTTTTGGAATTTGTTCTGGTGTATTGCTTTTTCTTGTTGTGCCCAACAGGACTGAAGGGAGACCTCAATGCATTTGTGGAGCCTGTTAGCCCTACTAGATTACATCTAACATAAATGTCAAACAACTGAAAAGCACTGTCAATGCCTTTGACTGGATTCATGACAGGCTTGAAGAACAGACTTAGCATTAGTCCTGGTGCAGGTAATAATGGTTCAATTAACTTATATCAAATGATTTAGTATCAGACTAAAAATATTTAGCATCACATTCAGGAAATTAATAAAAATTAGGTTTAGAAGTGAGAATGGGTCTTTGTTGTCTTTGCAGAGAGGATGTACTTCATTTAAAATGCAAATTAAATCAATAATGAAATGTATGTTCATTTGGCTTTAAATCTTTGTATATTGCTGCTAGGCTTGCTTTTTGCTGAGTTTCAGAAAGAAACCAATGGTCATGAACATAACTTTGTTCTGGGAGAAGTGGGGGTCCTCTTCTCCATAGTCCCCTACCCCCATTATATGTTTTCTAAAGAAAACTTCCATTGCAACTGAAGATGTTGATCTCCCACTGGGGTGGGTAAATTTAACCTGGATCTATAAAGAACTTCTGGAAGCTGCAGATCTTCTTATTCAGTGCTGGTATCTCTTTTCTATGCATGTTTATGATATATCTTTGTGTGGAGAAGGCAAATTGTGTTGTCGTGTTTATTAGAGCACAGGTGCTTACAACTATAATGAGAATCACGGCAACTTCTCCCTGTCTCAGTCCTACCCCTCACCCTGAAAAGGGGACAACAACCACAAAAGAAAGGGTCATCTCAGTATCTCTATTTATTTATTTATCTACTTATTTTAAATAACACATGGGAAAATATTTGAGTGCTTAACTTCAGTGATTAGCATTTGAGACTGGCTTATTTTGGACAGATGTGTGTAATGATACAATAGGCCAGGCACTATTGAATATTTTCAGCCAGTACATATGGTTTATATTGGTAATTTCTGTGAATGTATTTCATTAGACTTGTGTAGTTCCCCGTGTGCTTGGGGCCAACGCCATTGTCATTCTACCTATAACATCATCAAAGCAGGGTACCGATCAGCATCAGTATAGAACAATAACTAACCCTTACCATGTATTTGTTCATCTTTACAAAGCATTAAAGTATCATAATGTCCAGTGTCTATAACCCACAAAAAAAAATCATTGAGGAGGAATACAGTATCCTATTACCTTTTTCTTATGCCAGTCATTACAAAATCAGTCATATGCTACAGAAGAGGCACATCACAATTTATCAATTTCATTGTGTATCAGTAATAAATTTAATGTTCTCTGTATGAGAAATACCATTTTCATATTTTTATGTGATACAAAAATATATGGAGTCTATTAAAACCAAAGAAACAGTAACAGTGATTGAACTCCTTTAAAAAGGACTTACCTTAAAAAGTAACATGGTGTGATCCCTAATAAACTCTCCTAACTTAATTTTCCTTTGCAGCGTTCATTTTTATAATACGAGCTTTACTCTATTAAGCTGTCAGATAAAAAGGGAGCTAACAGCCTTGCCACATTTTCCTCTAACAAAGGATACATTTAGCTAGTTCAATTACTAGTGGAAGCCTTAGATAGAAATACAAAAAAAAGGACGACAGAACGATTTATTTTTACAATAAAACTATTAATTCTTGCACCCTCCCCTCCTTACAATATTCTGATGCTTAGCACTACATTAATGAGGCACTTTTAAAATAATTATGGTTACTTTTGTTCCAGCTTTTTCTGATTTTTAGATGTGGCCTTAGAATTAACTGTCCTTGGCCAGAGTTAAATGTTCCCCTTAATTGGGCTGAAACTGTCAGCTTTTTACAATTTTCTGTAACATCTTTTGCTATTTGTTACCATTTGGATTTAGGGAGAAGAAGGAAAACATCATTTCATGATGCTGCTCTCTTCGGATAATTTAACTGGTCTAAAATTTGTAGCAACATTGTGGAGATTGCACAGTCTGAAGCTCAACATGTGGCCACCTAACTGTTCTTCTTTGCCATCTTTATATGTGATATAATCTATCTTCTTTTATAGCAGGCTAAAGAACACAGGATCTAACTCCTAATACAAGTAATTCATTAGCAACAGGCTATGTTGACTCTGGAACCAAGTATAGCAATTACCCAAAAGGTCTTTAAACTGCTTCTTAAACAATTATATGAAGGAGTGCGTTATTTACACAGCCGGTAGCAAGCTGGGGAGCATTTAATCTTTTAGTTGCTGGTCAGCTCCTCGGTTAGGACTGTGCTGGCTCTTATTTGTTTGTGTCCTGTGACTAAGTGGGCTGATGCCGCACGCAGCCAGCTAGTTTGCAGTCTCAGAAAGATGAAGGAATAAATGGACCATAGCAGCTGAATTCCCTTTTAATTTTAGCCTGCCTCCTTCCACTCAGCGCAGGGAATATAGTGCTTTGCAGTTCAGCTCACCACCTTTACTGTGGCATTTTCTTCATCATTATGCATGTTGCTAGCTGTAGCTGGTCTTTGATATGGTTATGAAATGGCCTTCTGAATTACATATCTCTCTGGATGTATGAAATTTATGCCGTTACCCCCTTATGCATATTAAGAGAAAACTGGTCTTTTGTTTTGGCACGTAAGGTGATCTTTCAAACACAGGTGAGGGAATTCCTCTTCATGGTTCAGTTCACCTATGAACTTTATGAACTGGGCATCACCACCACACTTACAGCCCCAGCAGTTTCAGATACTTTGCATGGGCGGTTTATCTTTCTCTTGAGCATGCAAGAGAAATTCTGCTGCCTTTGTTTTATATCGCAAATCCAGACCCAGAAACTGTCTCTGTTCCCCCTGTTTACCTTACTGCATACCTGAAGCAACACAGTGAATGTGTTACAGGACCGGACGTTCTCTGCTGCCTCCTCCGTAATGAGCAATTCAGCCTTGCACCCCTGAGCGTGGCTCTTCATGAAGCAGACGTTGTTTTCTTCTTGGTCCCAGGTTTGGCTCAGGGAAGTTAATTTGTTAGGCATACAAACATCCCACTGGAAATATGGCCTACTACTCCTTTTCATAAAGAACAATTCCTTCAGCAGTCTGGGAAAAATTCAGCATATTTGCTTTCTCAGGAACAACATTTTAAAACCATTTTGGTTCTTTCATGCAATGATTGGTAGAACCATGTTGTGCAGCCCAGGGATAGGACAGAGATGATTTAAAATCTGGAGCAATGCATGGTGGGAAAGCCCTGAAAGAAAGCCAGGGTTTGTGCCCTGGAAGAAAGAAATCTCCCCCCAGAATTATTTGGCTTGTTTTGGGGGAATAAATGTTTTATCCAGATAATCCATTTGGGATTTGGAGGAATTCCTTTGGTTGAAAAACTGATAAGAGCGTTATTAGAATTCCCTAGGTGGAAATACGTGAGATAGATTGAGGCTGCGTGGGTGGAAAGATAAAGGCCTGCTCTGAGCTGCTTAGACGGAATGCAAAAGGAAAGATTTCAAATTAAACAGAGGCAGTAGGAAGCAATCGCTGTCATGGAGGCGTGAGGGGTTCCCTGGGGTTGCCCTGGCAGAAGGGAACAAAGGGTTTATAGGTTTCATAATCCAGTGTTTACGTGCTGCACTTGTTCACTGCATCGCTCATCTGAGAACTCCGCAGCTGTGTATTGTGACAAAGACACCGGGGAGGTAATTGTGTGTTGGACAAAATGTGGTTTTCATTACCAAGGCTGGCAAGAGAGGATAATAGAGGCTTTCCTTACTTTCCTATTAACACTTGGAGACTGCCCAGGTCTTGAAAAAAAATCACAAGGATCACTTCTTTTGCTTCGCTGCCTAAGGCCATGTGCTCTGGTTGCTCTGGGGTAGAGCTTAATATTTAATGATAAATCACTCCGAAACTGAAGAAAAAATTAATGGTCATCTTTGGCCTGCTATGTTCAGGGTTTAGTAGAGTGTAATTCTTTATAAGAAGAAATCTTTGCCAGATATTTAAATCTGGCATTGTCCAATGAATCATTCAATGATGAAATATTCTAGAACCCTTATGATTTTTAAAAATTAATCATACATTAAACTTTTTGTACCACTTAATGTAGCAGAGAAGGGTACTATTTAAAAATTACAGGCTTCATTAACTGTAACTAAATTATTGTTCAAAATCAAGTGCATGAATCTCATCCTGAGAGATGTCTGACCTGTATTTATTTCTGCTACTGGAATAATTGTAAAGGGAATTGTACTGTCAGTGTTAATTTTGGTCTTGTTGTCAGGAAAACTTGTAATGCTCGCTGCCCACTGTTTTGAGGTTCAGGAGGGGTTAGAAACTGTTAGCACTGGGAGATTTGCTGAGTATTCCCCTTTTTTTTTTTCCTGTATTCTCTTGGACAGCTTTTATAAATATTTATCTAACCGACAACCCCCAAGAAATTCAGTTCTGCACAGTACCTATAAGATAGTCTAGATCCAGAGAGAGGAGTAAACATCCATACTCACCTTACTGAATCCTGTATAGTATATAATCTTTTTTGTTGATAAGGTGAGAATCTGGTTGATATAATAGGCCTCTTAAATCCATGTACTCTTTGAATATGGTAGCCTTATCCAACAAGAATTAATTCAGTCTAGTATGCTTTCTTTCTGCTTTCGCAGATTGTCTGCCTTCATGCCACTTTTTAGTAACTTAAATATATTGATAAAACTATATACTGCTGTGTATGGTTGAAAATGCTACATCAAAAATACTGATTTTTTTCTTACTGAAATACAATGATTAGGTTATTTTTAAAATAACTTTATATGGGTGCAATTGGTAATGGTTAGCTCTTCAGGTATGTTCATATTTTTATAAGGTCAATAACTCATTGATCAAAGTGATAAGAAAATTACTATTAGATTTCATGAAATCATTAATTAGTAAACCATCAGTAGTGCTTACTGAATCACTAGGGTATTATTGCTTAATTATATGCCTAACTAAGCATACCCTCTGCTCTAATTAGTGGAAAATGAGTTAAAAATATACAGGATATGGCCTACTTCTGTACCTAGCCACAGCTTAACTCATTTTCTTTAATTTCCAGATATTATATCAACATTGTAAAATATTCAACACATGTATTTCATAGCTCTGCTACCATTAGTGTCAAATTTGTTGGTGCAGCTTAACTGATCTAGAAGTAAGTTAAGAAATTAATATTAATATATTGCTTACAAAGACTGCCATTTGAAAAAGTACTTTAATCATAAGCAAGGCATATTAGTTTCAAGTGTTTGTGCTCAAATATGATTAAATGCCAATGAGAAAGATATTCAAGAAGACCAGAGGTACACTGCAGAATCTCTTTTTAGTAAAAGGGTATGATCCTTCACTCCTTCTATAGTAGGCAACATCCATTGAGGATCCGATAGCCTCTCTCTAGCAGGGATTGAGTTTGGTTTTAAATGACACCTGTTAGCTGAATAAAATATGTAGAATAAATTATTTTTCATGAACAGGTTTAGTTGTGCTTAGCTGGTAACTTTAATCAGTATCTAATGCTCTGTCCACTTCAGCATGTGCTTGATGTGAAGGAGGCTGAAATCTGAATTCTGCTCACCTTATTTGTGTTGATTATAAGGTTTTTGTTTTGTTTTGTTTTACATCTATTTGCAACCAGTAGGAGTTCCAGGTGATCATAGTTTGACATTCAAGCTTTCATCTTGGTTGTGCCACCATTTACTAACCTGTAGAATAAGAGTACCCATGGTTCGTGTAATATTCTAAGTAACTTTGAGTACTGGCTAGAAGTTGTCTTGGAAATGTAAAGTGTTATCAATGAATGAGAAAAAATTATGGGGAAAAAAATCCACCTCAGGCTGTTAAAATCAAAGATACCACTTCAGACATAGGAGCCGCCTGAGCTGCAGTTCACTGAAAGCTGGGAGAAGTATCGTGATGCATGTGCCTTGTTATAGTTCTCAGCATTCGCGGCTGGAAACAGAATCCTAAGCTAAGTGGGCCTTTGATCTGACCTGGTCTGGACATCACAGTGTAATTAATGCTTGTCAGAGCCTGCAGCAATCTGTGTAATCCACTGCGTTGCTCTTGCTGGATTTTGGCTAATGGGTGGTCTCTTGCTCTAGTCTCAAATAGCATACATTAGTGTCTCCACTGAAATCCTACTTTAGGCACAGAAGTTAAAGGAACTTTCTTCACCTATGTAAGCTTGTAATTTGGCCCAGAAACTTGAGAGTGTACCATAAGTAAAGTTTTTTCATAGAAGATTTTTTTTTGAACGGGTATATGAAAGCTGTGTCAGCTATAAAATTAGAATGGATCATATAGATATAAACCTAATTTGTATAATTTTTCAGGCCTTCTTTACAAAAATTACCATTTTGTGCTTTCCTCTGCCACATGTATTTTCATTTTAAATATTTTTATTATCATTGTTGAGTTTGGTCTTGTGGGGGTATGTAGCAACTCATTTTCAGTGTGAAGTCTTCTACCCCTAAAAGATATGCTCTAAAGCAGGCTTGATACAACATCTAACTTCTACACAGACAAAAATCACTTCTAAACTGCACATCCCAAACTGAAGGGTACAATGAAAGTATTTACATGGAAATCCCTGGCAATTAAGACAAACTGAACTTGACAGCATGAAATTAAACATGACAATAAGAAACCAAATAAAATCTTTAAGTATCAGGACAGAGAGACATGCTACATATTTTTTCAGCGGCAATTGATGTAGTCAGCTTGAATGAGGAATATAAAACCAATGACGTGTGGATACCCCTGCCTGAGCAGCACATAATTCCTGTAGAAGGGAAAAAGTTTTTACAGAGTCATGGTTAGCCCTTCGATGATCAGAGTAATAAAATCAGTTCCTCTAAGGTGATCCCACTGGGCATCTTCTAGTGCATATTGTCAGGACAGGCCACTGAAATGACTCACTTGTGAGTGCTTTATTTTCTTCTCTCATTCTCTACCTCCATGTATATTCAGGGCTTTCTTCCCACTTTTTCCCTGTAGGGGACTTCAGCAGATGCATAACCTAGTGTTGGACCAGCACTGGGACATTGTGAAGCAGTCTCACCATAAAGATTTCCAGGTAGAGATTCTGTATGGAGAAACAGAACAACAAGCTAAGTCTAAGATCGAACAGCAAGTGATCCCTGTCAGAGGCTGGAAAATGTCCTGAGCAATGTGCTGTGTTCAACCCTGCTTTGAGCAGGGGGGTTTGCACTGGATCATCTCCAGAGGTCCCTTCTGACCTCCACTCTTCTGTTATTCTGTAAATGAGGCCTGTTAGCGTGCATGTCAAAGTGAGTTTTCTTGGTATGGCAGAACATCTCCCAACAGGAATACAGAAAGTATTTAGGCTCCTCTAGAGAAGTCAGTTACTCATAGCAAATGTCTTGATATATATGGGAAATGCCTGTGGGTGATAGGCAACTCTGTTACTGTCTGCTGGCAATAACACACTTCTGCAAGTAGTTTTATTGCCATCAGTCATATTTCCCTCAAGTGTACCCAAAGGGCAAACAAGTCTTGAATATCCAGGATATGACTAATGTACTGGTGTAGAAGCAAACTTCTTCAATAGCATCAACTTCTGACACTTTAAAGTGATGCTGTGAACATACATCTGTGCTGCCACCCTTACAAAACTTTCCAGGGCAGAGTAACAATCTTTCGACATAAATTCGTTCACCCCATTAGCTAGATTTTGGGTTTCTCAATAGACTTGAGTCATAGTGATCTGATATATAGGGGGAACCTTCCATAGTACAGGCATTTCCTAAGTTAGTAGTGCATGACATGTTTTTATACAAATTTAAGCTAGGCAACGTGAAAAGCCTCTCTAGAATGTCTGATCCATGATGTATGACACATGAAACCCTGAATCCTTTCCAGTGTGTAGCTGTCATAAGTGCCCAATTTACAAATTCCCAGTGGTATAGACACTGCTCCCTCTGCGTAGGCCTGTCCAAAAACCCCACACAGTTAAGCTCATAAGCTTAGAACCAAAGTCTGAACCACAGGCACCCCTGTATACATACTGATGAATTTCAGGTTTATTGAAGAAGGTACTTGCCAGGAAATCCTGAAGGGAGTTTCTGGGACCAAGTTCAGAATCCCTGGGTAACTCCAGCTTTGAGAACTTCTTAAATAAACAGTTTATAGAGGACTACATATCTCCTTAATATATATATAGCAAGTTCCTCACGGAAAGCATTTGTCTTTGCAAGCTGACTCCTAGATGCATTTGCAACAAAACCTACAATATACCTAATAGCAATGAAGCCGTTGGACTGACTGACTAAAGAAACAAGAATGGTAAACGAATGCATTACTTGTGTGCTGAGGCTGCAGCTTGCCATGCTGAACAAACGAAGAGCCTTACATGACTCTTCTAATGCAAGCAGATAAAAGTGAAAAGTATCTACACAGGGATGCTCATGGCTCTTAGAGCTTTTTCATAGGCTAAAAGTTCTTTAATAAAAGCTACTAAAAGCACTTTTAAAACCTGTTTGAATAACATGCTTTATAAGATCATGCCATAAATCAAAATGTCACTTCTGTTATTAAAGAGTTTGAAAGGATATCTAAAAACATATGGGCAGTGCCTTTGTAACTCGTATGAAAGCAGATGCCTGAAAATTTAAGGAAGTGACTGAACAGTTTGACTACTTTGTTTCCCTTTCAGTGGCAGAAAAGGGCATGCCATGCAGGTACTGAGATTTCTGACATCAGCATCCCTGCTGAAGTATTTCCGGTGTAGACATTTAGCGTTTGTCACTATTTCTCCTACAAGTCCTTGGGAGAATTTTTCTTTCATGGTTTTCTTATCAGGTTTCTGAATTTCTATCTGGTGAAGTCAGTTGTAAAAAAAACTCAGTGTTAATTTTTCTGGGTTTAAGCACACTGTAATGGGTTTAAGTTATGTGTATAAGCACATATTTAGAAGAGCTGGTGAGCTACCTTCAGCAGAAAATTGCCATTCATACTTCATGGAATGAAGCAAAGAGCCTGGCCCTCACTGTACCACCTTAGTGCCCACTATGGGGTATGAGGAAAGTCACTTGGCAATACCATTTCCTTTCACACTTTGTGCTATTAACTACTCTGTTTCAGTTTGGGATTGCTATGGCAGCCCTATGTGTTGCTTCTACATATAGGCACAGCAAGATTATTAGTCCATCACTTACAAAGGATATGTTGTCTTTCTCATTTCACATTGAGCTTTCTCTTCAATTATGCTATCATTATCAGAAAGATGAATCTCACAGAGCCTCAGTGGTTTAATTTCTCCCTTCTGAGTTTTATCCACACACATCCACTTGGAAGAGGGGAAGAAATGCAGATAATTTAATCTTTGGAAATGATGCAGCAGGAGAATATTCTTAATGAGGAGGGTAGACGTGGAATGGCAAAGGAGATACTGGCCAACAGCAAGCAGCAAGTGTTCTAGTGGAAGAACACTTGCAGTGGAAGTGCAAGTGGAACAGTGGAAGAATCGTTACTCATCATGACCTAGCGACCTCTGTAGCAAAACAGGCTACAGAAGTCGCTAGGTCATGATGAGTAACGATTCTGCTGGAATGAGAAATGCTCTCAAGACAGAGGCTAAAACGAGTCTCCAACATCAAAGTGGTTACTGGCCAGCTGCAGCTGTTGTTTTGTTGGTCAGGGACATGTCTCCTTTCTTGCCCTGGCACACAGCTGTAAGCCATCCGCTGAAGTATGCAAAGTGTTAGCAGAATATTGCAGAAGGCAATGGCTGTATGCTTTAGTAAGCACTAGAAATATATTAAATTATATTGTCTGAAGTTTAAAAAATAACTAACTATGAATTTGTTTTTAAATGGATTTTATTAGTATAGTTTAATCATATAATTTGTAGCTGTTTGCATACAATTCCTCTCAGTAGTTCAGAGTAAAAAAAAAAAGTTTATCACAACAGGTAGGTCTTCAATTTCCACTCAAGTCTTTTAGAAGACAAATAATTTCCTTCTTTTCCAATTCACAGGAAAGCAAAGATAAATATAATCTTTCCCTACCTGTAATTGCACTGATAAACTGTATATATTTGTGGCCACAGATAAAAGTATCACATCTGTTTTAGTGACTACAGCACTATAAAGATTACCCTATTTATTTCTAACCATATGGATCTGACAGTATCCCCCTAGATTTCTATTCTATGGCACGTCAGTAATCTTCGAAAAATGCATTTCCTTGCTCTGTGAGACAGGGTTGATAAGGTAAACTATTAGAATGGGGTTTAAGCATCTGAGGGAATTTCAAGGACATCTGCTATGGAGGAAAAGACTTCTTGGTTTTCTCTGTTTATCTAGCGTTACTCAGTGCATATCTGCCGTAGATTAGTAGTATTTAGAACTACCTGCATTATCATGTCATCTTTTAAAGAATTCTTATGAATATACATATATGCCTAGAAACATGCAATCGAGCTTTATAAATTAAAGATGTGCTTCCTCCTCCCCTCCTTCCCCAGCCTGGGATTTGCAGGTGACCTCGCTCGCAGGCTGTGCTGCGGGCCAGGAGCGCTGGCTGCCCACAGCACACCCCTAGCTCTGTACTGACACCTGGGAACAGCGAGCGCCTTTTCTTCTTCAGACTTCAACAGAAGCAGCAGCATTTTGCCCACTACCATCTTGATCATTCCTGGAAACTTTACAGTTAATTGGATAGCGCATTCTAGACTTAAACCTCCTCACACGGACCTACCGAACAGGCAAAGTGCGAAATGCCTCACAGCCAGGCAGACTGGCCTTTTCATGCTCTGCCAAACAGCAGGGCGGAGAGGGAAGAAGGAATTCAATCAAATTTGTTATTCCCTTCTGCATGAAACATTACTCCAAGTGATTTTTCTTCTGTTGTTTTGTCCTCTTAAGTCTTGATGAAGGCTTCCCAGTGTTTTTTCCTGGAGTCTGTTTTGCACTAATGGGGACCTTAGACAATTTTCCTGGAATTCATCCTAAAGATTCCTTTCCTTTTTTGGGGGTTTACTTATGTTACTCTTGGTTGCACGCTCACTGATCCCCTCCAGTGACCCCCAAATGCTCATTAATATATCCCAAGGACATGTTGAGTTATCCTGATGTGATGCTTGTAGTCAGGCAGGGGGGAGCAGGCTGGCTGGCAATACCCCAGGCTAGGTTTTGCCCTCCATGTATGGAGCAGTGGGCTGATGCATTATTTAACATATTTTTTTTCATTTATCTGTGAACGTAAAAGGTGTGTACACTTCATGACAGCTGTCTGCACATAAATGAATTTCATCCCCAGCAAATTCCTAGAGGCTGGAATTGAGCCCAAGGGTCCTTGTATCCAATCTTAGATTGCACTACCTTCTATGTCATTTTACAACCTTTCCTTCTTTTTAACATTTTAGCACTTGCTGGTAGTGATCAGGAGACTCTTGGGCACAGCAAAAGTAATCAAAGGTAGCTTTTTAGCTTCTAATAAATTACAAGATGTTTATTTTTTCAGGAGCAGTAAAAATAGCATGTCTAAAAACTCATTCTATTTCAGAGACTTTGTTCCCATCAACCTGTAATTCTGAAATTTTTAAAAAAATATATATATATATTTGCTGCCTTTTAATGCCAGCCTGCATATCACACAAAATCTGACTGACATAAATGGATTCACAGTTTATAGTTAGACTTAATAATGGATAGATTTGCTGAAATGTAAGCAGGCATTCTCCAAAGATGAAACTGAAGTTAGAAGTATTGAAGTGTTTAAAAGTCCATGAAGCGACGTTGGAATAGATGGTTGCTTGTTATTGGTTTCATTTTACTTTGGAAGTTACTCTTCTGTAAACCAGAAATAACAATAAATTATAAAACCAATTGGTTTAGATTAAACTATAATGAGAGTATTTCAGGCTGTGTTCTGCATGGATGACAGTGCAGGAAGACTGTAACTAATTGCAAATGTGCTTGTAAGGGATTGGGTTCTGGTCCAGCTTTTAGGCTTCTGCAGGTAAACTACCAGGTAGCTCAGGACTGAGGTGACTCACCACTTCCAGCTGAGCGTGTTCTCATTGAATTGGTCTCTTGATTATCAAACCATCTTTTGACCCAGAAGATGCAGTAGGCAGAAGAATAGGGGGCTTTTTCTAGAGCCAACTTGATACAAGGCAGTTTTATCTACAAACATGGTGCAGCCTGCATGCAATAGTGTAACCTGACTTTTGGAGAGACCACAAGAACTGAGCTCATGATTTAAATGAAGAGAAACCACTGATATTTCAGTGAAATTGTCACATGAAAAGCTCAGTGAATTATCTGGCTGTTGGCTGGCAAGAAGGTAAGGAATAAGCAGTGCTATGCTGGATGAATTGAGGTTATACTTAACAGCAGTGATAAAGGTGCAATGGCAGCACCATTCAATGAGCAAAAATTAGTCTGTAAATTATGCCTTTTCCAAGTTTTCATAGTAACAAGGTATTATTACCTAAGTATCTGATACTTGAATGTATAAATGTCTCTAATTTTCATCTATTATGACAGAGACCTGTTAAGAGTTTAGCAGCATTTGGATGAAGTACCTAGGTGCTACAATGCAGTCAGGTGGACAAGTGAAATCTATATTCTCTCTGGTGCATATATATTATTTTATAATAATAAATATGCATTATATATTATATAAATAATGAGCAGTGAAACCAGAGTGCACAACTAAGTAAGCTAGGGAAAAAAAAAAAATAAATCAATAAACCTGACAGCAATATGTTGTTCTTTAGGTGGACTCAGAGATAGCCTTGTTCTGGTCCATCATCAGACTAAAATAAACTAATGGATAATAAAACACTAAATATAATAAATATAATAAAACATCAGGCCTCCTGATTAAGCTGGCTGCAGGGCCCAATCTGCCATGCTGGTGCCGGCTCAAGAAAGAGTGCGTGCAAGCTTGCAGATGGGAAAGAAAAGGGCAAGATCAGCATTAAATCAATTTGACTGTGAAACTGCACTTCAGGTCTAGTAAACCACATAATGAATTGCTGTTCAAAGCTCTGGTACAAAAACCTTTAGTGTGTGTCTAAAGCAGAGCTATATGCAAAAATAATTGAGAGAGAATGGCTGGTAGGGGGATGTAGTGCCTGCATTAAGTTGTGTCTTTACCAGTCAGTCTGCTGGAGAACACCCATCGTGTACCTGCACTTCTGTGTCAGCACCAGCAAAGGACCACTCTGAGCCCAGCCCAGCTCTGATGCTGGGTGAATGACGGGCTCCTTGCTAGACACACCTGGATAAGTGGGAGCCTCTTTCGTCAGGGAGTGCACCTGCACTCACTTTCTCTTCAAATTTCTCTGCTCTGCCTGTTGGGCATTCTCTGGTGGCCCTTCTACGCTTCACTTCCAAGGCTTTCCCAGATGGCTACTCTGCAACCCAGATGTTGTTTATTTATCCATTTGTCACTTTAGAAGGAACAATACCAAGAAAAAAATGGAATGAGACGTGTTTGTTTTCCATCAAGGAAGAAAGAAGGGGACTTGTCAGTTTCTAACATATGTCTTTTTCACCTCGAGAAGGTTGTCACAAACATTTGTTCCTGTCTTAAAAGAATCTTTCCCATTATTTTTCTATTGGAAAGCTTCTCCTCTTTGGGAAGCTGGGCTTTAGAAACTCCATTCCCGAAATACGTCCTAATATCTTCAGAACTAGAGGCTTTCAACAGGAGCTATTTGCATGTACCTGGGATACTTTTCTTCTTTGCTAATGATTAGGTTAATATCTCTGTGACAGCTATGAACATCTCTGGAATGCTCCTGTGAGGTATGACTCTGCTCCTGGTTCTTCCACGGGGTTAGAATATGCATATTTTGTAGACATGCTTAGGTGGCTACATGTCACATTAAGTGTATGTAGGCAGCTGAAAAGCATTGCCATTTCATTTTCAGGGACCCATTTCAAAGGCACAGTTAGCAATCCCCTACTGACAGCCCTGTCAGATCATAGCATCTCTTATTAATATTGCAGAGAATCCAATATTTATGAGATCAGCCTTTTGCAAGAGTTCAAATAATAGTGAGTGAAGAAACCTTGGGTGCAAAAGTTCAAGCATCAATAGCTTTCCCTCTGGGGCATTCAAGACCATTCAGTTCTGTAGGGCATTCAAGACCTATTCTACTGCACTGCTATGCTGAATAATGGGACTTTCAGAATTGCACAGTTCTTTCAGTGTTGCTAAAGAGATTGAGGAGGACTTGGGCTGCAATCAGTCTCTTTAATGATATTACTATAAAGATCGTATCTCTTGTCCATTCATTTGTTAGAAAGCATTTTTATAGCAGATATAGCTATAGAACATTTGTCATCCTAGACTAAATACAGTAGAAGACCTGGTACTTCACATGTAACACAGTTTCCTTTCTCTGAAAGGGACATAGGTGTTCAAGCAGCGACTGTGGTCTGTGACATTTTCACCTATTGAACACGCTGGAGATAGATGTGTTGCTATCTGAATGAACACATGTCAAAGAGGCAGTCAGGTTTTCCATTTGGTCAGCTTCTGCAAGATCTATAATAGCCACACTTTTTGTTTTGCTTACAGATATAGAGCAGAGGGTTGATGTATTTGTATCCTCCGTGCCACTGATCACAGCAGCAGTTGGAGTAAAGCTTGATCTCATGATTAGCAATGCTCAGAGCCTGAAGATAAGTTTTAATTGAGCTTGCAGAAGCTGTTAAGCTTTTTTTTTTTTTTTTTTTTTCTTGGTAGAAATTGTTAATATTCATTTGTTGAAGCATCTTCTAGGAAGGCTCGTGGGCAATATCAGGCTTTGACAGGATGGAGCTCATTAACTTCTACCCAAGCTAAATGTCAATTTACATACTAATGTCAATTTTCTCTTACCTCGGTGTCCCCAGTCACATTTTTTAGAAAACCAAATGCTTAAAGTAATTTTTAATCCATGAAATCACAACAGTTAAGAAATCGACCCCAGATGTATTTCTCCAATAGGAGCTATTATTTAGGGAATTGCGAACTGTGGGCTTGTTATCTAGCTGCCTTAGAGGAGAAAGTGGCTTTTTAAGGAATTCTAGTAAAAGTAAAATTTTATAAATGTAGTAAAAAGAATTAAATATGTGAAAATTCTGGAGAACACTCAATGTTTTTATTTTTCAACTTCAGATCATCAGAACAAATTCATCTGTAATTGGTAATTAAAAAGATTAATAGCAGTGGTGTAGGAGGCAATGAATAACAATGAAAGAGAAGAGACCATATTTCTTCTTTTGCAGTACATGAACATAGAAAGTAAATCCATAAGACAAAAAATAGATCTTTTTGTATCCATATAATAAACATGCTAAACTTGCTCCCAGGAGATATAGTTAATGGAAGTTTGATCACACTAATTTAAATGCCCCATTCCTTCAGGTAGAGTTTTTTTTTGTTTTGTTTCGTTGTTGTTGTTTTTTGTTTGTTTGTAAAAAGAGATTTAATGGTCAAAGATTCATAATTGTCAAAGATTTGTGCCATGAGATAAGTAACAACAAAGTGGGAAATACAAGAAAGGATTTTAAAACCATTTTCCATAACTCTGTTTTTTCAAGTTTTACACATCTTTCTTTGAAGCAGTTTGTGATACTTATTGTTAAGGCAGGATTTTGTTCTAGGAAAACTCTGTTCCTTTTATTCTGTATTTTAAAAATAAATTTCCTTGAGCCATATTTGTGGTTTGTGTTCCTTTTGAAAAGCATCATTTTGCTGTATTTCATTGGTTCTTGGAAAATTCAAAGCAATGTGCTGCCAGGATCAGGAGAAATATGTATGCAGAGCATCTGACACAGAGAAGATTTAGCACTCATCCAAACAGGAAACAATGTACAAATTATTTGGCCACCAATTGCAACCCAGTAAGACTTGTAAAGCAAATGTTTCATAAAAATATTAGCAATTGATTTTTAGTTTACACAGTGCAGCAAGGATCCTTGTTTTGACCACATCTGTACCAATAAGTCACAATTTCTCCTTTTAATGAAAATTTCACAATAGAAAATATTTAAGTAGAACACTAGAAGCACTATGAATGAGTATATTTCTGCTCCCTTGTAAATCATAAGGGATTTATTGTGATTACGAAGTGCAAGTTAGGCAAATTTTTGATCTCTGAAACCTTCCTCTCAAATATATGGGGTGGGATTAGTTGATTCTTCTTATTGCTTTCCTCCAATAGGACACAAGAGTTGCTAGCATTTGCAGATTAGTGGGTGCTCCCAAAGTAGTAAATTAGTAAGCCCAGCCAAGTAATATTTGCACCACTGCCACTTTTGGGCACTAGCTGATAACCTTTGTACACAAGCCAAGATCTAAGCGGAAGCTTTCTTGACCACAGAACAGGGCCTTACAGTAAGGTCAGAGTGGCGGTAAAGTAGCATGACTAAACTTTTCAATTTCTGCTGTTAATAGCTTCTGGTCTTGGTCCAGTACCTTGTGATCCAATTTCTAGGTTATGGTGTGTGTATGATATATATTTTTGTCACATTAGAAACGTGAAAATACTTACTAACTGGCTGAAGAACTTCATGGTGACTGGAAAGTAATTTTTTGTAGCTATAAGCAGCCTGAAGTTTATAGACCTAAGCATAGGAGAAGCTACAGATGAAATAGCTGCATATGCAGATGGGCACATTTATATAACATACTGACAATGCCAGCCAACTTGTCCATCCTGCACAGAAAGAAATAACCTTGAATTTAAGTCATCTGTAGAAGACATGACAAGTCACACCCTTTGTGTAGTTCTACGCTTTCAGACTAATTTTCTCAACATCAAATCTTCAAATATTTGGCAAACTCATAGCGTTGGGTTTGCTGTATGTAGATTTAAAAATCTTAGTTTTGCTATGCATGTGTGAGTGTTTCAACATCAACGCATCATTACAATTTGATGGTGATGTTCTGCAAATAAAAATCACATATAAGAAAGACACAAACTGAGCATCGGATAAAATGTGATCAGAAAAGGAACTCTGAACAAATAAAAGGACAGTACCGAGATATAAGATACATTTTATTTTCAGATATACCTGCAGACCTGTTGCTAGTACCATCAAGCGATGGTAGGCAATAGGCTGGGATGCATCTCAGGTGCTTTATGTCAGGGATGAGAACTACCGTGTTCCCAGAAGGCAATTCCAGACTGATCTCCAGAACAGAGGGGGTTTGGCCAAGCTCCATATCAATCTCTTTTTTAAAAAATGTTTATTGCGTGTAACATCAGAAAAAAGTTTAACAAATCTAATTTCCCCTTTTAAGTTGCTAACTGAAGAGACAGGGGAGAAGTCCACAACCCTTTACAAATTTGAGTCTATTATAGATCCATTATTTATATTGCAGACTGAGGTGAAATTCTGGTCTGTTGAGCACTGAATTTTTACAGCAGAGTGCAGAGAAATCATTCAAATCAGGTGTTTCTGTAATTGCAACGCACTAGGGGCAATTCTGAGAGCTGAATAGATCCCAAATTTACTCTTCCAGCTGAATGATGCAGTGGTTTAGTGTTAGTACACAAGGCAATAAAATAAATTGCATAGGAAAACAAGGCAGGCTGGCTTTAAACTGAGGAGATTTAATTGCACTTTGTGTCTTTATCTTTTGTTTGCTTTCGTTGTGGCCTTTGCACCAGTATAATGATATGAAGAGGTGAACCTGTCCATTAACGCTGAGAGAAAGCTACTTGTCATGACTAAAAGTCAGCACATCTACAACAGGCCTTCTACTCTGGTCATTGGCCTAATATGTGGTATTCAGCAAATTATGAAGTGATACCAATAGGAGGATTATTTGCCTCCTTACTCTGCGTAGGAAGAAAGGAAGGGAAGATGATAAGGAAAATGGAAAAAATCAACTGTAACTTCATAAATTTTGAAACATTGGGTAACGCTTCACTTTAAATACAATTAATGCATTGCCACAAATTAGTTGCACTGTACTGCTTAATGCAAGTCTAATTTTCTGTAGAAATATAAAGCGCAGATTTTCTACCATACCAAAGTGAAACTACATATGTGTCATCTGGCTTGTATGTACACCATTTTTCTTTTTTAAAGACCTGTGTAGGACCTGTAGAATTGCTATGCAAATGATGTCTTTGTCTTTTTAATAAGATATTTATGAATACTTCCAGTGAAAATACTATCTCTTGGTGAAGTTTTTCATTTGACAGCCACATCTGGGTCTTTCTGACAGAATATTAAATCTCTGACTTTTGCTACCTGTTTTATACAGTCAGCCTGTGTTTATCATTTCCAAGTAATATTTGAAAGGACAGAAAAATAGAAAGAAAGCAATCCATGTAAATGAGTCCCTGGAATGGCAAGAGAAGATCATGAAGCTTTTTAAAGTTCAGCCAATTGAATCCCAGATCTTACAAGTTAGCCACAAAGATAGGTCACCAAGCTTAAAAATAAAAGATAAAAAATAAAAAATAAAGTCAAGTTTCACTTAGCTGCTGCTGCTTTTTGGTTCATTTTTGAAGTCCTTTTTGAATATCCTTTAATTGGTTAAGTGATATAATTTATTTTGAAATTGGATTACCATGGGATATTTTTTGCCTATTTCTGAAAGATTTAATAAATTTACTGTGATAAAATCTACAGAATTTATATATCATACAGGGTTTATATGTCATCTCTTAGTTTAACATGCCCTAAGCTAGTTTTTGAGTATTAATATGCAATTATGAGAAATGTGGAAAACATACACTTTGTATAAGAAACTTTGTCTTTGAACCAGTATCATGTGATAATCCTGCACTGAAGCCAGGGTGAGCTTGATCAAGGATGGGTTTCAAGCAAAATTGCCAAATCTAAAATAACACATGATTCTAAAATAGGCAAGATTTTTATACTTTAACATTTTGTATTTGTATATATTTGTATTTGTACTTTAACATATTGTAAGAATTGAGCATCTTTGTCATACTAACTTCAATAAACTTCCCTTGTTTACAGGCTGAATTCAATTATTTGTGAGAATCCTTATATTCCTTTCATGTATCATCTGCATTATATTGTTCACAAAGAGAGCAGAAGCTTTCATGTTTATAAATCAAGTTCTTTCACTTGAACTCCTGAAACTCCATCATTTTCAGCTGATTTTTTCCAGTAAAATGAAAACTTAGAAGTAACAGAGGTGTCAGGAATTTCCTAGGTGCGGTATATTCAGACAGCCTTGGAAATGAACCCTGCAAAGGTGCTTCTGCAAGGAGGAGGGATGGAACTTTCAGTGCCTCGTTTCATTGACCTTTCAAGCTGTTGAGAGTTTTAAAAGCCTTTTCTTCTGCTTTCAATTCTAAAGGTTTAAGAAAACAAATCAAATGCAAATATGCAATGTGATGAGGAGATTACAGGTATGCAGGAGATCACATTATGGCTG
The DNA here is from genome assembly GCA_013399115.1 of Anseranas semipalmata. Lineage (NCBI taxonomy): Eukaryota > Metazoa > Chordata > Aves > Anseriformes > Anseranatidae > Anseranas > Anseranas semipalmata. The sequence continues at coordinate 1,191,352 of VXAA01001080.1, forward strand.
AGATACTGAGATAACATTCACTCATTATAAGAACCTAAGCAGTCTAAGAGTCTTAGCGTAGGCTGTATTCCAGCTTGTTGAAAGATCCTACCTCTGCTAAGAGAGGCTCCTGGTTAAATTTACTCAAACTGACTGTCCACACAGTGGTATTTCTATTCTGTACTTGCTAAAAAGATACAACACATAACCATTTTCTTTGTTTTCATCCTTCTCACTGAATTCCTGACAAATGGCTACAAAATTGCCAAGTATAATCCCTTTCCCACGCAGCATTTATTTTTCCATTCAGCATTTAATTGAGACCTGGAGTGCCAAGGGGCGCAGGGAATTTAACTTTGTCAGTGGCAGACCGTTGCGAATGCAAGAGCCACCACTTATAACAGTCTAGGGAAAACACTGTAGGTGTCCAAGTGAGACACCTGCAAGTGGTTGGTATGAACAATCCCATCTTCCCAGTGAGAATTTCAGACCTTTATGCATCAGCATTTGCAGTCCCTGTATTGAACATCTCTGCTTTTGCTTGCTGTTGGGAAACTAAAGTGTTGTTCAGTGCTCTGTGTCTCAGAAGAGATACCCATTCTCCTCCAGAATCCCCATAAAAGAAAGAAGATGACAGTCTTGCACCTAGGCATTACCCTTGGGCTTCAGAGCCTAGGATGCAGGCTTTGCTCCATAGTTCCTGTTCCTAACTGGAACAGGTCGCCGATAACATCAACTTCCTTCTCTGCCTGGGGACCTGAAGAAGGTTATCTCAGTGAAGGCTATTGTTCAGATCCAAGGAAAAATGTTCAGATTCTAGGGAAATGGGACTTACTAGAAAAGTATATTAGCCTTTAATATGAGGGAGAAACCTATGTTTAAGAAACAACAGAATACGAAGCAAGTGCAAATGAGAAAAGTCTTATAGCAGCCACAGCAATCCATGTGACAGAGCAGGAATGTATGCTGTGTCTACTACATGGACCACCTTCTGTAACCTCTAGCTGTCATATATCCAGCATCAGTAAAGGAAGGCAAATATAATGAGGCTGAGGCATTCAACAAACAAAATTTATATCACAAAGCTTAGGAGCCAAAGGCCTGGCATAGTGCAAATTTTACATTGCCTTTTTCTCACCTGGTTCTCTGGAAGAGCAGGGTAGAATAGTAAACAAAGAGCATAGAGGGAATATATAAAGGAGAACAGATAAGAAGCCAGGGGATGTGATTATTCCAAAAAAATGGAATAAAATAAAAGCATGAATAAAGCCTGCAAGATATAAAAATACTTGGGGTGACAGCTGTATCTCAAAGGAAATGTAACAGGGAAAGCAAATAATGCTTTCTGCCCTGACAGCATCTCTCTCTTCTACTGTAAATCCAGTTATACATTTTTTTCTTTGTTTCACTGATCCTTTTATGATAAAGAAATAGTTCATCTCTCTGAGCTGGTTCCAGAACACTGATTGTAGTAGTGCTTCTAGTGCTACTGGATTTTAAAAATATGCTTAATTTGAAATCCAGCTGATTGTAATGGGGTTACTCATATGCTTAACATTAAGCATGCACTTAAGTGCTTTGCTAAATTAGGCCCACTATTTACATCTTCAGTGCTTCTGTATCCTTATAAGAACTTAATCTTCTAACCACATAACACATTCAGTTTGCATATTATATGAAATACTACTGCAGGGATTTGACAGGCTAAATTTCATTGTAAATAAGGAGGATTAATTCAAACCCCATTGGTGTCATTGAAAAGATTCCTACTGATTCCCCTAGTTCTTGCATATAGAAGAGATAAATTAAATAAATGTTCCCCAGGAGAAGAAGTGGGAAGTTCTTATAAGTTACAAAACAACAGATGTCTTAGTTCTATGTCAATTATTTCATTTGTGATGATTCTGCATTATGACTTTGCCCATGATGATTTAAGTGATAGCATCTGTGGAGGCCTTGAAAAGAGTCTTCACTGCATTAACTTTATGTGGTAATGTTACACCTGAACTGAGTCTGTCTTCTGGGAAACACTAGGTAAGATGTGAGCATAATGTGAAACACAACAAGAACATAAGTGAAACTCCAGTTGTAAAATGCAAAAATTATACTGAGATGTTTATAGTTTGTTCTTGCTGGTTTCAGCTAATAAGAAGATAAATTTTTATACTTAGTTTTTTTGTACATTGGAGTGCTGCTTTGGCTGGGGGTTGCTTTATATTTTTATTAACTTTCAACAAAATCTTGCAAGGAAGTTCTATTTTTTTATTATTATTATTTTTTTCTTGTAGAATCATAATAATGAGGAGGACAAATACAAGCAACAGTTAATAGTGCGTTTCTGGTGTAACTGGTCAACATCTGAATGTTTTACAAGGATGTTATCAAAAGGATGTACTTAGTCCAGTGTTTGTAATGCAAACTGAAATCCAAGATCTATTTTTGCAAAGGCTTGTACAGAAGCGGCACATCAAACACTGTCAAAACATGAAAATCCTTACTTTTTGTTTCCTCGTTTTCTGTTGTTTGTTTGGTCTACAGGGAGCATACTACGTAGGAGGATACTGGAAATGTTTTCCCATGAAGTGACCCTTTGCTTTTTCTTTCCTTTTTTTCCCACTATGCATTTAGAGATTAACAACCCTAGATTGTTTTTAGACTCAGGATTAGTTAAGAGATCAAGATCATTTACTTGCAGATCTTAGTACTCTGCATGTTAAGTAAAATTCCCATCTAATATGCAGGAAACCTGCAGCAGAAAGTTTGAGTTGCTGATGAATGACCTAGTTGCTATTGAATGACCATGGTCATCAGCCAAGACACCAGGGGTGTCCTGAGGTTCAGTGCTCTGGCTGATCTGTGAGATCAAGCTGTTTTTCTTATGTAGATAAGAGGTCCTTAGGAGACATTCTATTTGTCTTTATTTTTCTTTTGAGTTTTGTTTTCACATGCATCTGGTGTCTTTACTGGGGAGCTAAGCTTGTGCTACACTTTGAAGAGCAGATCATAATTCCAAAATCAATTCTCTCCCCTTAGCAGTTAAGATGTCATTGGGAACAACATGAAATGGGAGAAGTATGGGAAGGAAGGAGATCTTTTCTGTCAGGGATGGTGGGGGAACACAGAAATAAAAACTTTTGTTATTGATCTGAGAATCAATACATTTTCTGAATTGTGCTAGCTTATCTCTGGAGAAGGGCTCACAATGTTACTGCTTCCTCTGCCTCATTCTTTCTTCTTTCTGTGGTTTCTTTCTATTAAGACACTTGTAATGTCTCTTGACCACCCATAGTTATTGAGACTAAGACCTGAATTTGTATTTTTGTCTGTATAATACCCAGGATCTGATTAATTCACAAAATGAAAGCCACTGAGTGTAGGTAACTCAGCTGGCAAGGATGTAAAAACTGCAGGAAGATGATGAGGGCTTTGGCAATTAGTTATTTATTTAAAGCATTTGGAATTCCTAATGGCCCCATTAAGATTATGAATACTGTTGATCTGTTTGCTGTGGTGTCATAGAGAAGTGCCATTACAAAGAATTTAAATGAGGGATAGGGTAGTAACCATGTCTTATTGGCTTGACTTTGACAACCGTAGTTAAATAGGCTGGGGCAGTTCTGCCAATTTAATTGCAGCCAGGACAGGGTCTACAGTTTATGTGAAGCCCTTCCTTCACAAGAAGGCCGTCTGTGGATAGATGTGCTGCTGGCTGTCAGCCCTCACAGACGCCAGTGGGTACTGTTGGTGGGGGACAGCACTGATCCCCAGGTATACGTGTGCATTAAATTTTCTGCTTGCTGAGAAATGCTCTTTATTTCTGGTGATTACACCATTAATATGCAAACCATGCAGGTTGTGATAAGTGGTTCCCGAGCTATTTACTAGCAGGAATATGTAATGTCAGAGAGGCTTCTAAATGTGAGTATTCTTTTAAATATACTGCCCGTATTTCTGCTGCAACCTTCTTGGTTTGTGTACGTAAAACTGACAGTCATATCGTTTGTTAGCTACAACTGCCATATTATGTGTATTCTTCTTGCTCCCTTGAAAATCACAACTGTTGTATATTCCAAAGAGACACATTTTGGAAGCGACAATAATATTTAAATTGTATGTTCATTTTATAAATTGTTACATAGTGAACTATTTTTTTTCCTATATTAATTGGAAAACCTTTTTAGAAAAAAGCTGTAAAGCACCAAGATTCCAAAACAACTATAAAGTGCATAACAAAGTCTGGAACCATGTTGCCGTAAATGAATCAAATGCTATAATCAAACCTTTTACACTCCTATGCAGTATCTAAGTTTAAATTAGAAATAGCCAGGCAGCTAATTTTCCTTCTGCCTCATTTTTTATTTTCACCAGAGATCAGCAATGGGGAATAAACTCTTCTTTGGATCACTTTATATTCCTTTGGTCATGGACTGGATTGTTCACACACATACTATGGATGTCGTGGGTTGTCATGTCTGAGGGCTGGCACACAAAACACCACTGAGGAAACGGAGATGACGTGAGCTGTTCGTTGCAGACTGGCATGCTGCTTTTACTTCTGTGTTTGCATCTGCAGAGCAGTCTTCAGTAGCCAGACAAGATATTTTAGAGTTCAAATTTAGTAATATCTGTAAGAGGCTGTAGAAAAGATTTTTCTTATTCTTCACTGAAGTGTGTATTGAAATGCAGTGTTTTATAAGTTATTTGCAGCTGTTAGTTTTGCTGCACTTCAATACCTGTACAATGACTTTGTTTTCTAAAGCCTTGCTTCAGATTCCTGTTTAAAACATTCCTGTTTTTATCTATTTTCTGAAACTGAAGTTTTATAGATACAGGAGTAACAAGCCAGAAGAAACGGAGCTATCTAATCTGGCCTATTCCAATACAAGCTGTGGATTTTTCACTTGTAATTCATTGATTCACGGATATCCACAAAAGAAGTGACCTGACATCACTCAAATTCAGCTTAAGATGGCCTCAGTGCGTAATTAGTTATAAATGCAGGATTTCTTTGTGAAGATTAAAGTTAACATTTCCAAAGGGGTGGGGAGAGGCAATTGGAAAGGAGGAAGCAAAGCAACCTTCATAGTATTCATTTGTATTGTCAGTAAGTGAAAGTGTCTGTGTGTATCAAGTGGCCTAACAGGTTTAGAGATCAGTTGCTCTGCAGATCTCTAGAGGATGGAACAGGAGGGAATTCCTTTCTTTTTGCAGATTTGAATATCCAAATTCCTGTCAGCAAACGGAAAAGTAACAAGAGAAGATCTGTAAGGAATAAAGAATATATCCCTCTTCTCTGTATTGTCTTCCTGATGGCAGGGAAGCTGTTCCCTCCTCCAGAGACTTTTTGCTCAGATCTTTGGGTGAGGAAGACATGATTTTTATGCCAGCAGGAATGATACAGTCTGAATGAGTACTGATAACAGCCCTGAGTGACCCAGCACATTAGCATCCCATCATAAAACTAAAGGAAGCAGTGCTGTGTAAAATAATAACAGTAAGCTGCTTTACTGGGTAAATCTGAGTGCGAGAGGATGCACACTGTAGAAAAATGTGTGTTTTTTTTTTTTTTTTTTTTTTAAAGTGGCATGGATGGAAGGAAGATAACGGTTTCTCCAACAACCGTTTGATTTTGAGATTTACATTGCATTTCATTCATGGCTAAGTAAGGTCAGCTCCAGTGGTAACCACTAGTGGCTGCATTAACAAGAAGAGAAAAGCAGTCATTAGGAATAAAATTACCCATTTGGACCTATTATGATTTGTAGTCTCATTCCCTTTTCAGTCTGTTGGATAAGGAGTGTATAACCAATGCAATACAATTAGATCTAATCTAATTAGATTTAGGGCAAAAATTACTCTTGATGTGTTAAAATGTCTACACTTATGAAGAGCAAGAGGCACTGTGACTTAGCATCATCAGGTGTGGTCAGAAACCTACATGTCACTGGTATAAAAGGGCAGGCTGTAAGGCTGGCTATCAGGTAACACTCCTTGGAATCTTTTCTTTGCTACTTTTTGTTGTTGTTGTTGTTTTTTGGTTTTCTTTTGGTAACAGAAAGATAACAAACTTTGGCCTGGATAGTTCCAGTGGACACTCAATCAAGTAAAAAAACTTGGATGCTTCTAAACATGTCCACTTTCACTTTGTACCCCATTGTAAATTGTAGTTAACGTTGCCCTTCACAATTGGAGGGGGGAGAGAGAGAGAATATAATTCTCTGAAGTCTGGTTTTCTTCAAAGCTAAGCTATTATCTTCGTTTTCCACTCACTAAAACACCTTTATCAAGAATCAGTAATTTGCATTTTCATAAGCAGATAGTTATCTAGAAGTGGGTATTTCCAGTCCAAGCATAGATATGACAGAAGAAGATGTATCAGATGTACTGGCATGTTCTCGAGCCTATTTCTTGTTTCTCATGAGCCAATAATTACAAACCAGGTAATAAATCACTACAAAAGCTGACAAAAGGATCAGCTTCATTGTGGAACACAAGGGTTGAAGGAATGGAGAAAAGGGACTTAAAAGAAAGAGCTTTCTGGAGTCGAATGTTGACTTTTGATCCTTAAGGTATTTTACCCGTCTCCTTCTGTTTCTCCTGCTCAGGCTTCTTACAGCAAAGTGCTGGTGCTGTGCTCTCCATTCACTGTTGTGGAAATGCGTGTGAAGATGGGCACACGCACTTCTCTCTGTTTGCCACTGTGCTCTAGCTTGCCAAGAGCAGACACACAACCTGCTGGAGAGTGAAAGGGACTTGAACAGTGGGACAGTCTGAGTGCAATAACAGTGCACCGGTGTCTTGCTATTGCATTCAAGAACTGGGTGCTGGGAGGGGCAGATGTGTGGCCATGAAGTGGCTTTTCTTTGAGGCTTGAACAGGCTTGTTGGCTAAAGAAGGGGATGAGGGTGAGGTTCCTGTGTTTATGCACCTAAAAAGCTGAGCTGTTCCTCCTTGTAAGCTAGACCCCAAGTTCTGCCTGAACTGATCCAGAGACAAAACCATAATGCCACGGGACTGCCTTGCTGTGCAGTCAGTGACTGTTCACCTAAACTTCCACTGCTTTCCTTGCCTGGCAGAATTCAAGAGCTGCACAGACTAAATAGCTCATTTATTTTGGGGGGTGCTGGAAATCCTTCAGATCTAGGATGGCAGCAAGCATCAGCAGAGGCAAATGGCATTGATACCAAGGATGGGTAGGGGTCATGGACTAAAAGGCTAAGATTAGAATAAATGTCAGCATTTAGAACAGTAACATGTTTATACACAACGTGCAGTGTTCAATCCTACAAGAGGCTGCAGGATGAGCATCACCACACCTCACTTCACCGCTTACATCAGGATCACCCTTAAATGTTTACCTTCATTTTAGTTTTGTGGGCCTTGAAGGACAGGCTAATAAACCAAACTTGTCAGTCTTTGCTGTCCCAAACTCTGACCTTCGTCATTACTCAAACCTGAAATCTCATGATCATCACTGTAGAGAGACAGAAACCACAGTGTTTGTATGCATTTTGGAAGCCAAACAAAACTCTAAACCTTAAACAAAGCTTACTAGGCATAAAGGAGTAGATAAGGATACCTTATCTGAGCAGAGTGAAACTGAAGATTTTCTGATGTTTATTATTGTCTTAACTTAGTTTTTACTAGGGTAAATATGAACTTGTCTCCTTGATTTGATTTGAATTAGAGCATTTTGGAAAAGCCTGCCTACTTTCACTGTGATCGGTTCTGTGTTTGTCTAAATTGAGTGGTGTTAAACATTATGCTCATGTAAAGACTCGTATTTTTTATTTTTTTTTGTAAAGCTTTTATATAGTGTGGAAGCATGGTATCTTTTGAAAGCCAATGCACCAGTACCACATAGATAGCTTTCCCATCTTTAAATGAACTTTTAATTAATAAAGAAACTTCTGTTCAGGTGATTTTGGGGGGCTTTCTATGCTGCACATGTACTCGGTGTTTCTACTGTTTTTCTCATTAATGCTTACTGGAAGCTTTGCTTGCCTAAAGAGGATGTGATGTGTCTGTTGTGTACTCTAGCACAGGAATAATGATAAAAAAACACCCTTTTTAATGGAATAAAAGAATTAAGGAAAAAATGGAATAGAACTCGGGGGAAACAAGGATATACAAGAATCCTCTCATAATATGGAGAAAACTTTTAGAAGAAACAAGGCTAACTAGGTTAGAAATCGATTTTTCTAATATAAGAAATGCAATCTAAGCTTAATTTTAACCAAAGATTTGTTAGGCACTTGGCAAGCAAATATAGATTTTTACAAACATTCATTTCAATTTTATGTGCAAATGACATTTGGCAGCAGTAATTGAACTACAGAATGACTTTCTCATATATTTCTAATTTTGGTTGCTTGTCCCCAGCTTTTGGAACTCTCTCTAGCTTTGCTTGTAAACTTTCTTGCAGAGAAATTAGCTCTGCAATTGTCTCCAATTGTTTCTTCTTATTTTTCTGATTTACAGGGATGGATAGCTTGCTGGACATGCATTAATAGAATGTGCAACTTTAATGAAAAAACAAACAAACAAGTGCTTTTGATCAGATTCCCATTTGGTGTAAGTGAAAAATTTCAGATTGATTCCACATACAACTAATCCATGGGAAGCCAATACTAAGCAATTCCATTGGCATCGAGTGATTTTTTTTTTTTGTTTTCCAGGAATGATGTCTAAAATAACGTACAATGCAAACATTGGATAAACTTGTGATTTACATACAGAGAGGGACTGAAGAGTGCTGCAGAAGAATATTTTGGAAATAAGAATTGGGCAGTGTGCCTTTGTACGGCATAGGAAAGCTGAAACTCTTAGACTCTCATTAAGTTCACACCATGATTCAGAGCTGGCAGAAGTGTGGCAGCTGAAATCACAGTCTTACTAAATGCGGTGAAGTTCTTTCAGTTAATGATAAGCCCAGGATTTCAGCCATTCTCTAAATTGGTTAAAATCACCAAAATTACCTTCCAAAGAAATACATACACAAAAGAGAAAAGTGAATGTTTTGTTATGTTTTCCTTTTTTCCTGGCTTAGCTTGTTTAGAAAGATGAATGCTTAAAGATTCTAGGAACAAACAACAGAGTCTAGGAGCAAACAGTGAAGTTAAGTCATATGATAGTTTAGTTAGTACAAAGCTCTCTCAGAGTGCATCACCTGATCAAAAAAATAAAATAAAATAAAATTTTTTTTTGACAGTCCAGGAAAAAATGATGTTACTTTTGGAGGGGCAATGATTTTCAGATTTTTTTTGTTTGTATTGGGTAAAATTTGAGAAGATAAATGACTGCTTTATCTTATACATGAATAAAATCAGAGATCATAGGCTAAGTTAATTGATTGAAGTTTTATGGTGTATATATGTCTAATACATTCAAGTATGACTGATCATATTTTTCTGTTTACATACACTCCCATAAGAAAGCAGAAGCACCCCACAATCTTTCTAATATCTTTCCTTAGAAAATCTCTGAAAAACAGACTGTGATCCACTTGAAAGAGATCACAGAAAACCTAGAAGACTGGCCTATGATCACTTAAATCTGTAGTGTACAGAGGAAATGAATTGGGTGCTTGCGTACCCCAGACTAGCACACCAATCTCTAGACCACCTTTTTTCTTCCCTAGGTCCTGTTCTGCCTCCTAGGTAAATCGATGTGAAAACTGCAGTAGGCTGTTATCAGATCTGTGGCGCATGGTTTTTTAAAGTCTGAACTAAGCATGCTCTTGAACATGGACTTCCTTTTCCTCTGATGGCACAATGTCAGTTATAACAAAGCCTTAAATATCTCTCTGGCCAAACCTTAGGCACCATCCCAACAAAAATAAATAATACAATTTCTAAATGTGTATTACATTATTCTATTAAAAACTTTTAATTTTGCTTTCTCAGCCTAATTTGAGTAAAATGACTTTAGTATTTATTTTTTTCATTCATCAGAGCCAATTAATAACTATGATTGAGTATCGTGAAATGATAAATGTTTCCTGGGTGAGGATCAGCAAGAGTAGCCCAGCCTGCCTCTATCTCAGAGGGCATGGAAATCCAGTTTTTTCTGTCATCAGTGACTTAGAAAAACAAGAGGAAATTGAAGCCAGAATTTTGGTCTGGCAGAGAGTCTAGACAGGTTTCATGTATCAATAGAAAGATGAGATAAATATTAAAGAAATATTATTCAGCCTAAAACAAGATCCAGCTGCAGCTGTTGAAAGTGATAATTTTATTCAGAAGCTTGTATGGAAGAGTTGTGCAGTGAACAGCACGCAGCAGAAGATATATGATTCATTTCACGAGGAACCCCAAGTGCTAGGTATTTTATTACCTTACACAGGGAGTTACTTCCAGAGGTAGTAAATTTTTCATTTAAGCTTCCTTTGTTGGCTATAATCCCTTTGATTTCTTCCTTTAATTAAATCATACAAATTTTCTGGCTGTTTTGCCTTTGTTCTATTTAACTACTCACAATCTTTTTAACGGTGATGGGCAGAGGAAAAATAAATGCCTGACAGATATGCCTTGGCTGCAAAACCAACTACAGTAAATCCTGTGACTGAAATACCAAGTTGTACACTGAAAGATATTTATTACATTTAGCCACCCCAGAAGATAGATAGGAAAACTCTAATCTCCCTCAGAATCCCAGATTAGATACAGTAATATGATAGGGGATAGATACAGTGTTTAGAAATGGATTTTCTTCTGTATATTGCACCTCTGCTTAGTAACCTTTCTGGCAGCTTATGCGATTTGAATGTGCCAGTATTTGTGTAATTATGGTCTCTGGGTGCACACTTTATCTCTTGTTATATCTAGTGTACTTATCTACTGATAAGACGCTTCTATTCTTTTTCTTTCAGTAATGCAATGTGTATTAATGCTGCTTCTGTTCTTACTCAGTCCAAGTTTCTCTTGACTTTAACAAGCACAAGGAAAAAGGCAGTTAATGGTTAACCTCAGAACAGCAGCGATAACTAGTTAAAACATAGCTTGTTTTAAAAATTAGTTATGTAAATAATAATGAATACAGGAGATAATCGGATAAGTCCTTGTTAAGTTAGTTATATATCACTAGTCAGTGATGTATATTCTCTGTGAAATGAAGTCTCTACCAGCACACAGACTATAAAATTCTGTATTTTGCCTTTTGAATGAATTTAGAGTAGCTTTGACTGTTGTTGTTTTTTTTTTCCCCAGAGAACCATTAATTTAGTCAAGATTTTAATCAATAGATAAACTGTAATGTTTTCATGAATTGTCTGTGAGCAAGGCATTTTGAATAAACCCTTTAAAATTTAGTTGTTCCTAGATAAATGATTTCCTGAATAACTGATTTACTAGATAGGATTTTTTTTTTTTTTAAGGTTTTTATTGAGAGAATTTTTTTTTTTTTGGAGTTGCAATTCGCTAACTCTTCAATGAAAACCAAAGCATGTTTTTCATAACCCGTTCAAAAAGCTTTGTTTTTATGTTCCCAAATTACATTTTCTCTGATAATCTGGGAATGCAGAATCTGTAAGACTGAACAATGAACTGAGCAGAAATCACTTGTTGATCTCTTAGCATAGGACCAGGATGCTTCCTAGAAGTCCTTGCTTAGGGCTTGTCTGTAATATATTACCTGTGTTCTAGTTTGAGGAATGTTACAACTCATTAGCAATTCATTACAACTCTTGTAGCAATGCCCTCCAAGAACTTCCTTCGACAACAATGACTAAGGTACAGGTTAGAAAACTCATTTTTACCCATTCTCTTCCATGACTCTTCCTCTTTTTTTTTTTTTTCTTTGGGGGGTGGGTGTAGTCAGCATGTCCAACAACTAGGCTTTTGATATAAACAATAGTTTGGATAGAATTTTGCTTTTAAAGCTGAAGTGAAAAGTACATTGAAATATAAAAGTAAGGATTAGCCACAACCAAAAATTGATGGATTCACAAAATCTGTCAACTAAAAAGCAACTCTTGTACTTGACTGCTGGAGACAGTGTAGTATAAATAGAGAATCATAACTGCGTTGCTAAAACAAATGCTCCTTGAATATTTGCTTGTTTTGATGTACATACTTGACTGAAAATTCATTGGATGTCAATACATAATTTGAATACAGCTGAGTCATGGACATCTTAATATTCAGTTTCAGAGGATCTCTGGAGCTTTCTGAAGATATATCTGAAGTCTCTCAAGTTATTCAAGACTGAGATGAAGTATTTAATTTGGCTCCATACCATAGAGAATTATTCAGTAGCATGAGCATAAACAGTTGATTGTGAGTTCTTCAGAAGAGCTTCTGACTTCAGGCGATCTTAGAAACAAAGGTTCACAATTCATTTCCATGTTCATTCCATGTTACATTTGACTGCCTGGACCATTTAGTCTGTACCCTTATAATGCAAAGGGTTTTAATTTCAGTCTTTCATTGAAAACACTGGGAAAAAAAGTGATTTTTTTTTTTCCTGATAAAAATGTCAAAGTAAAACTTCTAAGAAGCTTCCGAGGCTTTTACTCTATGCATTATTTGACTCATCTGTAACACATGGGTCAAAATAATACTTGGTGAGATACTTTTTTTTTTTTTCATCCAAAATTCTCAAAACATTTAAATGTTGACTGATAGTAGTATTTGGGAAATTATCTTTTCATATTCAGCCCTTTCACAATGCATTTCCTTTCATTATTGGTTTAAGTATTCTTATCATACAATGATCCTAATTGGTCTTAAATTAATTCGGTTCTCTGGTTATGAAAGAGAGCAAAAATTAATGGATTATACGTTTTAAACTTCTATCTTTGTTTGCATCTGAAATTGTAATGAAGTAAAGGATCTAGAGATGCTTTCCTGTCATGTTTGATAAAACTAAGAGAAATTATTTCGCCTTCCAAAACAGACTACTACTTTTATTATGTATATTAAGATGAATGCCCTTAAAACAGTTTTCAAGATTAATCTCTGAGATTAAATAATACCTAGTGGCATCCCTTCACTAATAAGAAAAAAGATGATGCTGAAGAGACCATACAGTGGAGACCAGATAGCCTCTAACTTTTTTTATGCAAACTAATGTGCTTTGTATTGCAGTGAAAGCAATAAAAACATACAGCTACTGTTTCTCAGATAAGAGCAAGCAACATTTTACAAGTGCCAATACTTGTGTATTCACACCCTTGCTCTTTTCTGTATTGGTTAAATAAATAAATAAATAAATAAAATTGAGAAGGGATGGAATGTATAGCAATTTCCATGTATATGATTATGTGAAGTCCTTAGGCTCACCTCTAGGGTTAACCAAGTGGAATATACACAAAATAAAAGTATGTAATGTGAAAGCCCTTCTGGCCTTAAACAGTATGAAGTCTTCCTTGGTGGATAAAACTCCTCCTGCAAAAGGATTTTCTGCTGTCCAGCAGATTGCATGCAGCTTCTTGAGAGTAGCGTTAAGATCTTGAAAGAGTAATGTGTTTAACAGGATGCGTGGAAATTTATTTGTTAAAACTACATTTTAAAATGATGATAGAACCTGTACGATAACAATCAAAGAGAGGAAATGTAGAAAAAATGGAGTCTATTTATTTATGATTCTGTTTAATAAGGGAATTGCTGCTCTGCAGTTTCTAAAAGTAGAACATTGTCATACTGCTGAGCAAGCATTGGCTGATTTTGATGCAAATTACTGGAAACAAAATTTATTCTAAACCAGTGAGTAGTTTGAAATATCTTTACTATTTAAGGTAAAGAATACATTGAGCCTGTTTATGTGTATTGTGGTGCTTCACATGCAATCCTCTGGATTGTTCTCTGTTCTGTCCTGTGTCCTGTGTGTCTGTTCTGTGACTGACGGCACATGTATGATATATGGTATATGTACATGGTACACTTCTAAGCCTTGTAGTTACAACAGCCAGGCTGAAAGCAGGCTGTATGAAGGCACTGGAGCTGCAGTAGAAAGCCCTGCTTGTTTACACAGTGTCCTACTGTCTGGCTTTCTGTTACTGGTTTTTTATAGCTGTAGGTGATGCATATTGTGGCACTGTGTGACACTGTCTTGCTGTGGCTGTGCCCTGAAAATGTGGAATCTCATAGAGATACAGTGAGGGCATGTTAGCCCTGTAGTCTGCCTGCTGTTTTTTCCTTTCCCTGTTCATCAGCCATTTCAGCAGAAACACAAGAAAATAACAGTGGAAAAATGTTGCATGTGCTCTGCGTCTGTCTAGATGAAAGATAATAAATTCACAATGAAAATCACTTTTTATTAAAAGAAAAAACTCTTTGCTAAACTTTATACATATATGTACAGTTTTATTGTGGGCTGTCTTTTCACTTAGAATAATAAAGCTCCCTATTCACCACTGGTCCATACAGAAAATCACAACGCATCACTTCTCTTGATGTGCTGGCTATGCTTTTGGTAATATAGCCTGGTATGTAGTTTGCTCCTTTTCATGCTTTGCAGTGCATTGTGCTTTCATGATGATCTGAAAGAAATTTGGAGAATTTCTAATGTGAAAAAAATTATATGCCGGAAACATGAAGTATATTCCTGCATCTCAAGTATTTCAGTTATTTTTTCTATGAAGATTTATGTGAACTGTAAAGATTCTTACATCTAATAAAGTACTTGTAGAATAAACCACTTCTAATGAGTGCACAAATTCTCAACTCTCCATATTTGATCCTATAACTCAGTGTAGCTATTTTGTAATTAGTCTTTCTGCATTAAATAAGTTTTGTTGCAAAAATACCAATGCTTTACTTTAATTATTTGTATAATTTCCATCAATTATATATATCATCTCTGAATTAAAATTAATTAGGATTTAATTTTTTTTTTTCCAGATAGCATTAGCTATTTATTTTTATTATCTCCTGTATTTTTAGTGTCTTCTGCTGCCAATGAGCTCTCCCCAGCCTATAATCCCAGCAGCAATGTTGACTTTTCTCCGTGTTGCTTCCTACTCTACTGAATTTTCTCTGCATAGATCCTGGACAGAGTAGTGGGGTAAATCTGTACTGGTTAGGTCATAGCAGAGCAGAAGCCCTGAAGACAAGAGGAGTAAGGGAAGTTTTGCAGTTAGGTTCAAATATTGAAAAAGAGATCATGTGGAAAGTTCTGCTTTCATGTCCACTTCTGAAGTCCTACCTGGGAAGGTAAGAAGTGCTTGTGCAAGGATGTCTCCTGCTGGTACCAGCACCTCAAGATTTTCAGTCAAAGAAATAAATCCTGCTTGCTCTGAAGGCATAGTTTCTTTTCATTCTGGGTTTTGTAACATTAAATCTCTACAGAGACTGCAGTTGCTAGAGTAGAGTCATTTTGTTATCATTAAAGCATAGATTTTTTTTTTTTTTTGGTCGAGGCTTGTCATTGGCTCTCTGAGACTAGGAGAGGAAATGAGAATAATACTGACAACAACATGTTTTTCTCTTGAATTCTGCTACCCTAATCGGGGGGTGGGGGGTGGGGTTAGAAAGACTTTGAGAAATTTCCTACTGAAATTATATATATATTTTAAGATGGTGAGAAGTTTTATAAATGAAGATGTTGGATGTTGTAAATGAATATCATGAGTAATATTGTTTTAAATATATTTTGTAATCATGATGAGGGATGCACAATGTGCTTTAAATTCAGTGAAAAGTGGGAATGCAAATGAAGTTCTTTTGATTAAACAGTGTTTTTCCAATGCATTTGAAACAATGTGATTTGAAACAGGACATTGACTCAGGTGGCCTACTGAGCATATTCTGCATGGTCCTTTCTGCACCTGCCCAGTCAGAGGGGAAGGAAAGAAAATGGACGGAAGGAGAGGCAAGATGGCAAAGGAGAGCGGGAGGCTGTGGGGGGTGACCTGGGCTGGTTGCCAGTCGCTCTCCCACTCCCCTTCCTCAACTGCACCCCCTCCTTCTTCCTCACACCTTTCCCCGGCTCCTTCGTGGGTCCTCCTATGGGCCACAGTCCCTTCAGGGCACATCCCCAACTCTGCCATGGTCTCCCATCTCTGTGCTGCTGGCACACCTCTGCCCCGGCACCCGCAGCGCCTCATCCCCCTCCTCCTCCACTCTCAGCGTGGTGCTGGCAGGGCTGTTCCTCACACATTTTACCTCAGCCCTCGCTGCCCTGCAGCGTGTGGCCCGTTCCTAACGCGCTTCCCCAGAGGCGCCGCCTCAGCATGGCTGAGGGGCTCGGCCGGGCCCTGAGGTGGGGCTGCTGGAACCGGCTGTGTGCAGTGCGGGGAGGCCCTGGCCTCACCTCATGGGGACCCTGTGGCCCTGCTGCCCGCACCAGGGCATGGACACCCAATACAGAGGTGAAAAAAATAAGCTGTCATTTTGGAAACCATTTTAGCAGGTACTGCAGCAAATTCTGAAAAGACTTGCAAGTAATTGTGTAGGTCACTTCAAGATAAGAAGGGAGAGGAAGGAAATGATAAACTCCATATTTATTTGAGGTACAGGTTGCCTGGGGCTGCCCTGCTGGTTGTAAGCACTTATGTTAGTTGTGGATCAGGGTGTTAAGACCCTTCTTAGCTACGAATTGAAGCTGTTTGGTAGTCAGCCTCAGGGCTGATTCAACTACAACAGGGGCCCACTCATAAGTGTATTAGCATTAGTAACATGAATACATTCTTGGATCCAGTCTCAGCTCCTACATCATACCTGAGGCTCTAAAGATAAAAATACTGCTTAAGTGATGATAAGTTGCTTTATTTGAGATAAATGTGTTCCAGAAAACAAAGCCTGGAGAAGGATTAATTAAGATAATAAGCTGTGTTTACATCACGTAAAACTGAAAATCAATTCTGTTTGCGTTTGGCTTTGTTAATGGAAATATACATCGTTTTATTAGTCAAATGGCACAATTAATTATAGGGAAGATTTTCTTTTTTTCTCTGGGACTTCTTTATGACTCTGCTTACACTGCTTACAATTAATCCTAATGGAAAGATCAGACTAAAAATTCATGGTCTCTTGTAAATTTTTATAACCTGATTATTGCTTCTAAGTGCCCAATGCAATGACACTTATTTCAGAAAATAAGCTTTCTAAATTTCATACAGCGGAGCACAGTCCAAAATCATTGTTTTCTAGTGGTATTTAACAATACCAGTCCTGCCAAGGTATTCCAAATTCCAGGCTTCCTGCCTACTGGTGGCTGTTCCTGAGTCCCATTTGCACCCAAGGGACGATTGGGCATTGCACCTTTCAAGGTTAGATCACTGAATTTTAAGACACAGGACTGTGTCTGGTAAACCTGTGTTAGGTGTCCACTACTGTGGTCAGCAAATGCGTGTGGTTGCTGCTTAATCCTCCATGAGTATTGCCACCCATGTATTTGATTCATGTAGACACCTAATATATTGGAGTTTTGTCTTTAAAGTTTAGTTCAAGATGAGTGAAATACTGTTCAAGGCATGTTGCTTGCCTTTGCATTCAGTGAGCTTCTTGAAATGCAAACAGCTAATGGCAGAGAAAGGATGGGGAAGAAATAGAAGGCTAATAACATATTCCTTTCATCTTGTTGTCTTATAGACCTTGATGTGTCCTTCCAGTTTATTGAAATTGTGGTTACTTTTGCAGTTATGAAGGCTGACATTTTTTGGAATATCATAATTCAGCTGTGACACTGATGTGTTGCTAGCAAAAAGTCTTGCGATGTATTGCTAAGTGCTTGTATAATACCTACATCCTCTTCCCCTGAATGAGGTGGGAGGACTTTTATGAATCTTCCAATATTTTTGATCTCATTTCAATAGAAAATATATTATTTATTCTTTTAATGGGAAATGTAATGAATTGGGATGGCTCCTTTACTAGGACATCTGCCAGGGAGCAGCTCTAGCTTAATGTGAGTGAACAGTAATGACCGTTGCTTACTGGGGACAGTGATAGCAAATGTTCTACTTAGTAGAGATATCCTTAACTAGTGCCAAGAGTTACTGTGGTGATCAGTCAGGCTTAAGGAGTCAAATTAGTCAAAGAGGTTTGATTGTAAACTCAGACCTACTATTATACCAAGTAAACATTAAATGCAAATTTTCTCATACATTATTCACTATGATATTTTATTGTCTGAAATCTTGTAGGGGTTTCTCTGATTTTTTTTTTTTTTTTTTTAATGTTCTTTCTAATTCTTTGGTCTAAAAGGCTTCCATTAAGTGAGTACTTAAATGATTGGGAGGATCAAGGCCAGGGCAAACTATCTACTGAAGTTATTTTAATAATTTTAGCAGTCTTCAAGTGTTTCGTATGCGATTCTCAATTTTGCCATAGGTTGTGTTGAGATTCAATGCAATAGATAAAATGAATTGTCATGGAGTAATCAAGGAACACAAGCTGCTTTTTTTTTTTTTTTTTTTTAATTAATGTTTTTACTGAGCTTGTAATATATGCAATATATTCAGGCTGGTACAGTGATCGTGCAGGTCAGGGCTGTCTACCGGAGTGCACCCAGCTGAACTCAGCCTGTGTCAGCACACTTCCTTCCACAGAAATGAGGGGGTATATTTGTTTTGGGGCATCTGTGTAGCACCTTAGATAGAATAAAGAATTTTAAATAAATAGAACTACAGCTTTAGAGCATAGAGATATATGAAGCTTAAAGTACTTTAGGATGCATTGCATTGTATACAAAACTGTTGCTTCCTTTTGAACATAAAAGTTACTGGAAACTTCAGGAACATGGATCAAAAATGCATAGAAAAAACTGATGGCTGTAACTGCTCTTGACTGATTCTGAAAATGTAATACTTACAAAGGACATTGAAGTTGATTAAATTACCATTTCATTTTTCCTTAGCAAAGGTATTTTATATTACTGTTAGTAATTTCCTGTATTGTGACAGTTAATGGCTGTAGCATGAGTAAAAGTAATTTCTGTCATATTTTCTTTTCACAACACTATACTTTGTAACTCTTCCAATATATTCATGAAAAAAGCTGACCTCCATCCACTTCCTCCACTCCCCGAAACTTCAGCCTCTTCTCTGCTGTAAAGATTTTGCAGAACTATCTGTGATAGCTGCTGAAACTGAAAAGTCAAGGAATCGTTGTAATGAAGTACTCATCAGAGAGAGATTCTTTATTCTCTTGTATTTATGAAGCTAAAATCCCTCATCTACTATTGACTGAGTTATTTGAAATAAGGGTGGAAGTGGAACGATGGGATCATAAAACTAGAAAGTTCAAACTGCATATGTCACAGAGCTTCAAAAAATTTTGGCCATCCACACTTTATTACGAAGTTGTACTAATGAAGAGTGTTTTTGAAGACATGTCCAATGAAAATCAGGAAAAGTGCTTTTTATAATCTTAGTTCTTTATCTTTTAATGAAATCTATGATATAAACTCACTAGGAGATGCATGAAGACACGGTATTACTGTGCACAAATTTCTGCACTGTTACAGCATAATTGAATCATCAAAGACTTAAATAATGAGAATCTTGGGATACTGTGTCTTGTCTAATAAGTTATATCTGCCAGAAAGCTTTACCAGCTTCAATTCAGTCCAAAAAAAAAAAAAAAGGCTATTTTATTTTTTAAGGTAAATAATGTGAAAGAAAGCATTTGTTGATTTCTACCAGTCAAATGAAGACTTTCAATGGCATATCCTAGTGAGAATAGTGACATTTAAATTTGGTTTTAAAATAGTTCTCTAGAACAGATCTAGAGGAAAAAACTGCCATCAACCTATAAATAACTATTCCAATAATGAAACCAGATCATTCAGATTGTGATCACATCTCCTTTCTTATATGCTGGTTTTTGTTTGTTTTGTACTGTTTTTATGGGGAGAAGTTTTGGGGGGAGAGGAGGAGGGAGGTGTGTGAGGTCAGGCACACTGCTCTCAGTACATTTTCTTTTATAGTGTAAGCAGATTTTGATCACTTTGTGTAGGGAATCCAGTTCATTTAGTTAGAGAGAGAAACCATAGAGTGGTTACAGTGTGTTTTGATAGAAAAAGGTGATTTCCTACTCCCCACTGCCCTGTGTTGTCCCTTTTTCTGACTTTACCAGCAAATAGAGACAAATGTTTCTGACAATGAAGGAAATTGTATTTTTCAGGGAGTTTTTGTTAATAATAGATACTTTACAAGAACATCTGCAATGCAGAAGGAGTGTCTTTGCATATACTAGTGTTTTTGCATAAGAGGATAATTTTGCAATATTATACTAAATAGAAATAGCAGGAAAATTCAATAGCTCTTGAATCTATATTTTTTTTGTAGAATCGGAAACTGAGAGGTTTTATAAGTGTTTAACAAAGAGAGCATATCCTGACTGGGTCTGCTGTGCTTACCCAGAAGGTAACACTGGCCAGGGTGACTAGATTTCCATTTGGGTGTGCAGTGTTCTGCATCTGTAGATTTGTGTAGTTTCTATATAATTCCGAGATCCAATATGAGAAACTCTACTTTTGGGTCAAGAAAGTCCACAATAAATACAGCTCTGAGCAGCTCTGTTTTGAGAGCAGTTATTTGGGAGGAATAAGTGGAAGACCATAGCTGCAGATTTTAGGAGTCAGTTACTGTATCTGTTTTCTTCTCCTTTTGAATATAAAACATGGATTAGACTCAGCAGACTGCTCTGCATTTCAGCCAGACATTTCTCAACGAGGCAGCAGATTGGCCTCTTGTTTCCCTCTGTTGTGACTGTGGATTAGTGCTAACAGATGGGCACAGGGTGGAAGAATTGCCAACCTTGTGTCTGAAGACTAAGCTAAAATGCCCAGATTCCTTCTTTATCCTGGCTTACACAACATGAGTCCCAATCCCTCCTTTCTGAATCCAAGATGCATGCACATTGCAAAGACACTAAAATTTCCTTTAGCCAGTGACGTGACTGTTGGTTTCCTTGAAAACTAATTTAGTAGGGTACTTTAGTAAATGATTTGAAGAGTGCAGGTTGCCCTGTCCGCCACCTCTTATGAAACAATAACAATGGTAAAAATTAAAAACCTGTTGTTATTGTTCTCAGTCTTTTTTTTTTTTTTTTTTTTTTTGTAACAAAGCTCATTATTAAAGTTTCTAGCACCCAACCGAAGTTATGCAACTTCTTGTGGATAGTAGGAATTATTCTGCAGCTTTGTGTGATCTCCAGACACCTATATAGAGATGCCATACCTGTATTGCATGTTTGATTTGTTGTGGGTTGCGTGTGGCTGCACCTGTTTTCTTTGAATAAGAGAGCAGGAGGTGCTGTGGCCTGTGTAGCCCTGCCTGCTGTTCCTCTGGCCAAGAGGAGCTTCCTGCAGGGAGGGAGGCTGAGCTCCATGGAGCTGTGGCTGAGCTTGGCTGGGCAGGGAGCTGGTGGCCCAGTGGGGACCCCTGAGTGAGGAAGAGGAGAAATCTGGAGAAGTGGACCCCATGGGGCCAGAAAGAAAGGCTCTCTGAGGAGAGGATGCTAAGTCTTGTGGCCATGTGGAGAAGCTGCTGGGTGGAAAGCAAGGCTGGGGAGAGGGACTTCCCTGGTCTGGATGGTGGGTAGTAGCAATTTGTTGACAATGCCCTGTCTCAAAGGAGAAATGAGGGCGCTGGGTCTGAGAAAAACAAGGTCTGTAGGACCTTGTTCTTCTCAATGTCACTTGTTCCTGTTGGGGCAGCTTAGAAGTTTTACAAGGCATTAGCAGTGGCAAAACTCGAGTGTGTGGTACCAGGAGTATTCCTTGGTCGGGCAGTGAATGTTCTCGTTTGTTCCGTGTCTGTGGAAGCTCGGGTGCTCCAGCCTTTGACCTGAAATACTGGCATGATTTACAGCCATTTTCAGTTGTGGTGTTTATTACAGTGCAGCCATAAGACAAATCGGTCATCCTTAAGGTTTTGTTACCTGATGTTGTTTCTTCCATTCTGGCAGGGAAGAGGCTTAGCAATACTGAGCTGTCTCAAGGTGTGAAATGATAAATATATATTTGTTAAACTAGAGAAGCAGGAGACAAGGGAGGAAAGAAGACTCTTGAAATGGCAGATGCATTTGTGCCTGTTATTCATGCTCAGTTATTACTGTTCTTATGATCTTAAATAGGATAATACCATTAAAAAAAAAAGCCAAAGATTAGAAGAATCATTAGTGCTCACTTGTAATTACAGTGAATTAGCTAGATCTTGAATACTGAGAGAGCTATCATTTGTAATAAGAGTGTACCTATTAAGAAAAAAATGAAAGTCATAACTGAGGGTATCTTTTCTAGGAATGACTTATCTACAAATACTTTGTAAAATAGTATTTCTAAAATAGCTTCCCAGCTATTCGACAGTGGATATGTGCAAATCCTCTGCATAACCTGCAGCAATAGCAGCTGGTAGTGCGATTCTGAGAAATACCACAAAAAAGGGTCAGAAGAATAATGAGAAAACTTTTAAGAAGAAGGATGGCAGTGATCCAGTAGTACCATCCCTCCAGGCTAACATTTACCAGTAATGCATATAGTACTTAGCTGGAAATACTGTGTTTGAGATGGAATCTTATGCTGAATCCCGAACGCTTGTGTGCGCGCCTTCAAAGGCCCAGATAACTTTTCTTATTCCAAGCATCAGTTGCTCTCTGAGATTCTGACTAGACTCCAGCTTTAGCAAATCACAAGCTCAGTGCCTTACTTTTCCTCCTCACTCTGTGCTTTTTGCAAAATAGCATTGCAGTATTATTTTGCACTTATAATTAGCATCTTGTGTCAGGCAGAAAAGATTATCTTTTTAGCATTTTTTTAATCAGTTTTTCATATGTTTCTTTAGCAAGGGACAGCCAAGTAAAATTGCTACTGTTTTGTGTGCAGGAAGGTGCCCTGTGGTCTTCCAGTAAATTAAATCACTACACGATTAATGCTCCCAGTCAACAAAAATCCAGTTCATCTAGCTGTGAATGTGCAGCATGGAGTTAAAGGGCACCTTGTCCTTGCAGCTCTCATTGCTTTTCTCGAGGAGAAAAAATTCATGGTTCTCCAAAGTTATCAATAGAGCCATAGACCTACATACAGAAATGAAGAGGGTATTTTGATGAGCTATCATTTTTATGAGGTTAACTATTTGTGAGGATTATTTATAATTCAGAAACTTCAATCAATGCTTTAAATAAATAGTGGGAAAATTCCCTAGAGATCTTTTATGGTCAGGGTAAAAGGGAAGGATTTATAGCATCTAAGAACATATTGAACAGGAAACACTTTGGTAGAAGTGCCTGAAGGACTGTGTGCTGTGAGCAACACGGGTTAATGGGCATCACCCTCAACTTTCAAAGGAACTGTACAGAAAACACAAGGTGGTGGAGAGCTGGTTGCGTGGCAGGCTGGAGAAGTTTCTGCTGATTTCTTTCAGAGCATCTGTGGGTGAACTGGCATGATGACTGAGCTCTAGGAGAGAAAAGAGATCTTACTAATTCATCAAATTTAAAAAAAAAAAAATAGTGCTAAGAAATGGCTTGAACTTGTAGTCTGAAACATTATCCAGAATTATTATTTCACCTGTAGGACAGACACCTATTGGAATTCACATGAATATGGTAGAGATTGTCCCAAAACTTTTGTCAAAAACTGACACCCTGAATATGTGTATTAACGATCTATTGTCCTTTGTTAACACCATCCACGTGTCGCGAGTAGTAATCCAGCAAAGCAAAAACACAGATAGGAAGGTGAATTTCAGGTTTAATAAATTTGGGGTATTGTACATTGTATGAAAAATCTGAATTCTTTTTCCCAAGCTTGATTATCGAATGGACTGGTTATTTAGAGAAGTACCTCTAGGTCTCGTTAACTTGGTGATCTTCCTTGTACTTATACGGCAGGTCCTACTGCAGGTCTGTTTTGTAAGAGCCTTTAAAATGAACATGAACACAACAAAATACTCAGTGGAAAGTGGCAGAAATGCTACAAAAAAAACCCTTCATTTAGGTTTCCTTTTTTTTTTTTTT